>JAVCKV010571976.1:0-30598 GCA_032274145.1 Herpochondria borealis | reverse complement strand
TTACTGGATTGCAGCCCAAAAAATAGGTGTTCACCAGAACCAGCCGGTCTCCTTTTTCCTTCTAGAGAAGCTGAAGAGATTCGTCGTGGCAGTGTAATATTGTCCAAGTGAGCAAGTTGAATGGCCGACGGGACGAAAAGCCTTAAAATTACGGAGCCCTGCAGTTTCAGAGGGAGCAGCGAAGAGCTGCGAGGGACTTCTTCGATGCCGCGGCCGAGTTTCACAGTAAAGATAGGAACAAGGAACCAACTCTGAACAAGCTAATCTTCCATCGTGCAATCGATCTTTGCATCCATTACATCAACAACTACGATCATGCACGGCAATGTAGCTACAATGGTTTTTAAATCGCCTATCGAGAGTTAAAAGGGTGGGTGGAGACCAACACACAGCCGTTTTCGAACATCTTCCGAATGGGGCAAGCCATATTCTCGGACTGGCAGGCTCCTTTTGCATCTTTTTGAACCATACTGAGGCATTTAAAGGCAGCAGAAAGGATAGTTGCTTCCAGAGTGATTCGTCGACTTCTTCTACTTGAAGGCAGTCTGGCTACAGATAAAAATTCCCGGCCAGGTGACTATCTTGTCGAATTTTTTGTCTTTCATATCTGCAATGGGATATCCGCTTTTCGGTAAACTGGAGAAATCAGTACATATCAACGACCTGAAGGAACAAAGTATCTCGTGCGAAGTGCAGAAGAAACGCATTTCATGAACAGTGTCTTTTGAACATAAGATAGAGGTAGAACGGCAGCTACTCGAAGAATGATACATTTTGCAGAGTCTTCAGCACATTATATTCATTGCGTGGCGCGGAATTGTATCAGTTATCTCTTCGAATCCGAGTAAGCATTTGACAGAAATGCATCACGCACGGCAAAAGAGTGTGCAATGGAGGCCGGTTTAGGGTTGTAGGACGAGCGTATGGGTATCCACCCCATTTAGGACAGCGTTGTTTCGTGGGACCGTAGTAACGTCATAGGGTACGAGTGCATGTGTTTTTATACCATAAATAACAGACGCTATTAAGAAAAGGATATACAATAATAATAAGGATAGCAAAAAAACTATTTTAAAATATAAATTAGTTAGAAAGTACCATCCCATTTAGAAAAAAGTTACATTTGGCATTAATAATGAATGTGAAAAACTATTAAAGTAGCATGGAAATCTTTACCGTCCTCTTTTTCTCTTTTAAAGAAACATTTCACTATACCAGCGTAACTGGGTACAGGAAAGGTTTTCATGGAAAGAAATAATGTGCAGACATTTTTATGATTTTTTCTAACCGTATGAAAGTCAAATGCTGCCTTACTAAAGCTTCGGTGCGCAGTATAAGTGTTTCTGAAAACATTGTAACTTTTGCGAAAGATTTAATATGGGAGTTTAAACCCTTATGGCGGTTTATGAAAACAGTAATAGTTCTTCTTTTATTCCGATAGCGCAGAAGAGGCAGTGATCTTAGGCCGGTTGGTTGGCCGGTTGAATCATGGTGCGGAGGGAATGAGATTTTCCTAACGGTTGGGCGGCCTGAAACCAATCCGCAGAGAAAGTACAGTACAGTACTTCCACCGAGCACTGTAGTCCGCCATACCGTACAACGGGACAGAGACTCGACCTGATAGCGACAAAACGTCTACACGTACTATTTAACGCACATGAGGGGCTGGCACAAGAAATGGCGTACTCAGCCACAATTTCATATCGCTGATCTATCTTTAACACCCCGTCGTATTTTCCCGCCCCAATCCCCCCCGTCGCCAATCCCCGCACGGCCAGGCCGCGCTCCCAAATATCCCCTGCCCCTCGGAACCAAATCTTTCAGTGGCTGCGCAACGAATTTTTGGCTTCTCCAAAGGCTGTAACGGTGTCGTTGAGGGCTGGATCTGATTTCATTCAAACACGCTTTAAAGTTTCACCTAACAGGAGGCATGCGAGAAAGAAACCTGTATTCGAACCATCCGGTTAATTTCACGTTCGACGATGCACGTCCAATTGAAGGTGGATGGTTTCTGGGTGGTGTCCCGCACTACAACGATCATGACCACCACAACGACGATGATGACGTGATGAAAAAAGGAAATCCTTCTGGCGATGGTTCCTTTGATGGCTTGTATCTGTCTAACCGGAATCTACCGAACAATCTACACTTTCCAACAATTCGATTGCTGTTTCAGCAATCTCTTTCGATGCTGGACTCACCACGTGGTCCACAGAATCCATTGCCGATTATTTCTTTCCGTATCTCTACTCTCGCGTTGGCGTTTGGTTGTTCCGGTCCTCGTCCGTCGGGAAGGGAAGCGCAGGAATTCAAGACGCGAATCGGGAAGCGAATCCTTCGTGCAGCCGGCTTGAACTAAGACAAGATCCGTGGGAACTAGGGAGAAATGCGTGTTTACTGTAGTATAATGCAGAATACCTGACTCGTACTATTGAGACGACCAGGTGCCTAAATTAAATTGCTGTACTCAAGGGATTTAACACCGTTACGGCAGACTATTCCCTTATCCTACTCCCTGGGGCTAATCCATATTAGCCCTTCTCGTGACTCATACTCAGCTACACACACAGTAGCTGGCTTAGAAAATTGTGGTGTGGAAGGCATTATAATTAGCTCTCTTTATATAGTGACTTCACCTACTATATTAGTTCTGCTCTATCTAGATTACAGTAGGATAGGCTATACGTGTTCACATCTCGCACTTTAGTATATAAGCTCTTCTTCGCGTCTCATTGCGACCGTCTGAATAAAAACAACCTTCTCTGGAGCTTTCCCTGCGCGAGCTGTAGCTCCGCGTCCCGAATTTACACACTCCAGCCGTCTTCTGCGCCCGGTTATGTCTAGTGAGGTGCACAACCGGACCCCTGGACCGTCTCAACATACGCGAGCGTGCGTTGTCTTCCCTGTCTTCCGTCCACTGTCACAGTAGCCCGGAGCGCGACTGTCCCCTTCACCGCAAAGCGGCTCCCTGTGCGAGCTGCAGTGCCGCGTCCCGGTATTCCCCCGTCTCCTCCGTACCCGACGCCCGTGAGTGCGTCTCCCCCCTCCCTGTCTCGTCGCCAGAGAGTGCGACCCCTCCGCTAACCGCTCTACTTATAATTCGCGATCTGTAGCGCCGCGTCCCACACCCTATTCCTCCGTCCCACAACGCTCTGTGCGTTGTTTTCTGTTTTTGTGTCCCGTCACCAGTGAGAGCGATGCCCTCCTTCGTACCTATTTCCCTGTGCGAGCCAAGTGCCGTGTTCAATCCCCTGTACCCGTCCCAGAATCCAGTGAGTGCGTCTCTACATTTTCCCTCGGGTATCCAGCGAACAAGACCTCCCCGGTCTCTTCTTCTGCCTTACCGCCCCGTTTCAGCACCGGAGAGATTTTTGTCTACCGCGCTACCTCACAGAGCGCCCGAAGCATGCTTTACATATCTACAGTCCCAGATACCCTCTGCAAGTATCTCTTTCCCAATACCTCTAGTAGGCACAGTTCTAGAAAGCACACCAGGCCCCTTTCACGGGATCGTCTGCTACATAATTGAACTAAAGTGCTGTTGTAGAAATTTTCTTGTACACATACTCCTTAGTTGGTGTGTGTGATACTAAAATAATTTTCGGTCGACCCGAATTTATATTTGTACAATAACCAAAAGTGTTTTCGGTGAAAATCTTACGAATGTATTAGCTTTGGTACGGATTGGTTAAACATTACTATTATTCGCGCAAACCGTAATATGGATTTTACAGACACTATTTATGATGTAGTGGTACACTAATAGAATTTTTGAAAACTCTATTTTTGGCGATAATCACACAAGTTTTGCCAGAAATGCTATATTTTCCATTCGTAGAGAGACACTTAATTTTCGTACACCCCCATTTTACTGAAAAGTGTGACTTTACCAAAACTTTTCTTGCAGTGTGGAGTTTTATTTACGCCAGAGTACACGGACTGTGGCAAGATGTACGGTAATTATGGATACCAATGTTTTTCGATCGCTTATTGCGGCCGCTGCCGCGATGGTAGCACTGTTTGAAGCCCTGAGTAATAGAGGCCCATGTGCTCATGCCGCGATCCAAACGGTGCACAAGAATTCGATCGCTGTGATTTATTTCTCCCCGTCTAGTCGATAGTTTAGCCGGCTCTATAAGGGACAGTGTGGTTGTTATGGGAAAAATATCTTCGTGAGGTGCTTGATAGTGTGGGTAAGGCAAGTTTGAATGGAGAGCTACTTTCTCCCTGGTCGGCTTTCTTTCACCTGTCTTTTTATTACTATTTGTGGTGTTAGGAGTGTTATTTTGAGTTGAGAGCTTTGTTCTTTCTAGGTCGGAGTTCTTGACGGAGAATTTTTTTTGCAGTAGAACAATTGAAGCTCGGAAAAAAGCATCCCTATAATCTGGATTTTTGAAGCATTATTTAGAAGACTGCTAGAGTCTATAGTGATATCCTCTAACGTAGTGTGGAGGATAGGAATAACAGCTCGAAAGCTAATAAAAGACGATTGAGTAGTCGGTAAGCCAGTATTACAAGGCCTTCGAGACAGCTTGAACAGAACGGTAGAGGTTGGGCGGTATAGATGGGAAGAATGTGTATCTTCTGTTAAGCGGTCATCGACATTATCAGTGGCATTGCAGAAGTTACCGGGGGTGCCAGCAATATGCGTTGCATTTGTACGCAAGCAATGCATGTTGGAGCTGGTGCAATAGAAGTGCACCGCCGGCCGCCTGTGGAACGTACGGTGCGATTTCAACCTCGGCGCGACTCACTCCGTTCACGTACGGATCGGATAGGACCAAATTGTCTTGATCACACAACTTGTACCCTATTTCCGTTAACGTACGACATCGGATCGTGAGCAGGCGTGTCGTGCACTCAAGCTTTTTGGCACGCCTGCGCAACAACACAGGAACTGTTACCGTCCGATCGGGTCGCTCTGCTCCACAAACTAATGGCCGTCCGGAAAACGAACGTCTAAGTGCTATTGGAGACCATGTCCATTTTATTTCTAGTAGTTGCTCCAATCGTACTTATACAGTCCATTAGGCACCAACAGACCGATCGGGCATCATTATCATCATCCCTTTCATTTTTTCGTACGAGATTAAATCCGGTTTACTCGTAAAAAAAGAAATACATCACACTTATCCTAGAGCGACTACCTTAAACGAAACTAAAAAGAACATATATGGTGGTAGCTTACCACCATATATTATACTCATAAAATATTTATTAATCTGAAAGAATTAATTCTACTACAGTGTGTTGACTTGTACGGAAAGGATCGGATACAACAGTTTGTGGGTATGCAATGGTATTGCAGTGGGCTTTTAGAACACAGTGGTGAGAAAAATGGGGTAGGAAGGGTTGCTGAAAGGATCGAAACGTGCTGAGGAATGTTCCGGTATTGGCCGGCTGGCGCACTTGCGCGAACTCGTTTTGACACGTAAAAACAACCGATGATGCGTGATTTGCATTCGTTTTGAACTGTTAGAATTTAATTTTAATCAATTCTTAACTGTCGGCAATTAATAAAGTGATAAATAAGATTTAATTAACATGTGCAGAATATTGGAGGAAAGCCGTATCCCCAACCCCGGCACATATTCTACCACTCCTGCTGGAGCCGTTTGTTCTTCCTTTTTAAAGATACAAGAGGAACATCCATGTCGTACTGTGTAGTCCCCGTTATTCCCCAACAAACACCTCCCGAATTACATGTTTTACATTTTAATGATATTGCAAAGCACAGTTCTTACTACGCGAGGTTCTCAGCCGGGGCAATGTGCAGGGAGATGTAAAAACTTATTTTTGCATCCATTTTAAGTCCTTTGTATAAGAAAACGTGCACCCCGGTCGAATAGATTGAACTGACAAGTAAAACTATTGAAAATAGTATCAAATTTTAAAGTATAAAGATTTTTTAATTCCCGAGTTTCTCGATTTATCATTTAGCGACTTTTTCATTTTCTTGTTGAATGTAAAGAATCTCACCCTGGCCAGGGCATTGCTGCCATCGACTTGTACATTAATTTTAAATTTGTAGGTTTTTTCTCATCCCCGGACGGGTCATTGTTGATCGTTTTTCTTCCCAAATCCTAACATCGGTGAACGATTCCACCATATTCACTTCAAAGTATATATATTCAAATGAGAACATACCCAGATATTCTTCGTCAAGTTGAGCCGTACTCCTGCAGTAGAACTTGTCGAGATCTCGTGCTGGACTACTACTACACGATATATATATATATATATATATGTATATATATATTTATCAATATTTACGGTTTTTTTAGTTACGTCCAGGCATGTTTTCGTCTTATATGGTGCTGCACTCCTCAACATAAATAAGTTTAGTCGAATAATAAGATCTCCGTGAAACATTGTATAATACATATGAACATTGATATTGAACTAACTCGTTTCACTGTGCAACTCTACACACCCAGCCGCCACAGCACCGTGGCCTTAGTGCAACTGCCTTCACGCGTGTTCCCCACGGTTATGCTTGGTTTCTACAAGTCATTCTTTGTGTGTCATTGGTCTTTACTCTCATCTTAGTCGGGCCCCGAGCTACACACCTCGCTGAGCTTTTATGCTCCATTTTTGCAACTCGACATGATGGGGCTGGGTCACTATAACTGGTGGAAAGAACACGTGTCCAGCGACAGTTGATAGCAGCGAGTCTCGTGTCACACGTTTTCCTGTGTTTTATGTGCTTGTGTTTATGTTTGCGTGTATAGGAGTGGTAGTGTGAGATTTGCCTTTTTCAGTTTCAGCATTCTATTTTTCTGAATATTTGTCCACTTTTTATATTTTTAATTTTGTATTTTTTTCTTTTCGTGCTGGGATGTGGTTTGATTTTCTCATGATATTATTTTCCCACCATTTTTCACCTCTTCCCTCGTTTTTTCATTGTTTTCATTTTTTCTGATTTTTTTTGTACTTTTCTGTTTTGTATTTTATTTTCATCCTTTATTTAACACCCGCGCACGATTCCGCCACCGCACAGCGGCCGACGTCGCGCCAGTTTCGCGTTTTTCCTTCTTGCCGTTGCCACCGTTGCACAATACTGCCACTTTGTTTCACCTCGTCGTCTGCCCTTTTTTAATCGCGTGTCCTCAAACAAACACATCCACCAACCATCGCCCTTTTCTCCATCTTCTTTCTATATCACTCTCCCATCATCCCTTCTCACTTTGCGCACTTAGCTTTCCCTACACCCGTCGCGCACACCCGCAGACCTTTCAAATCACAACCGCCCAAACCGCCCACACCGCTCTACGTCAATCCTTCTTCACGCTACCACGGACTCTCTTCCCTTCCGCCTTCCTTCGCACCCGCGAGCAAGACAAACCCGATCTCCCACTCTCCCCATGCGAGCGCTGTGCAATGGGCACCCCCACGACGACAACCAGCCCGGACGAGATGAGTGAGGAGAACCTCCCCTTCCAGCTCGGCGATATTGTAATGTGTCGCTACAACTCCTATCCCTACTGGCCAGCAACCATCGACCAAAAAGACGACAGCAAACCCAAGAGCAACTTCTGGGGCTTTCGTCCCACGCGCGCGGGTCAAAATGTCCTCTCCTTTTGGTGTACCTTCTCGAACGAAGACGCAGGCGGCTGGGTACGCTACGACCGTATGATGCATTATCATCCGGACATTGTGGACAAGGTGCGACTGAACCGTGAAGATGACTACTTTACAGAGCAACGAGACGCACTTGCGGCTACAAAAAGGGCCTACAAGCTGCAACCGCGACAAAATGCGGCCCCAAAAACGATTCCCGTCGATTATGGCAGGATTAGTCTGCTCGATGACCCCGAAGATCTTGTTACTGAAGAAGAAGACAATATCGAAGAAGAAGCCGGCATCGATCCGCAAAGCAAGCCAGACAGCTCGAAGGATGAAGGTAAGGGGAATGTGCTTGCTTCGGATAAACCTCAATCTCCTGAAGAGGTTGACGCTCGTCGTAAATTAAGGTCGAAAGTACGTCCTGCAAGATGGGCTCGTGCTACTGCTATCAATCCCGCATCAGCAAAGAAAGCTACCCCGAAGCAGAAACCTAAGAGAGAAAAGAAACGTGCGCTTGAGCGACAGCTCTCTACTTCTCGTGACATTGCATCGGCCGTCCGACCGCATAAGCGCGCGAAGACTTCCGCTACAGCCTCCCCCATCACTCAAGCAGCCCTCCTCGAAGGGGACCGCAATCGCGACCGTGACCGTGAACATGACCTTGATAGTGATCATGATATAGAGTGTGAGAAAAACCGGGGACGAGGGCGCGGAGCTGGTACGGACGACGACCAGCGCGAATCGCCCGAGAAGATGCGAGAAAAGCAAGCCTCGACAGTCTCAAAGGTCTCGCGTGCCGGGAAGACTGTGGTAAAGGCAAGCGACCGCCGGGCCGATTTTGGTGGTGCTGTTGCAAAAGAAACAGGAGAAGGCGGCGAAAACGACGCACAAGCGAAAATGAAGGAGCACTTGAATAGGATGGAGCAGCTCAAACAGGAAAATGCCTCGTTGAGACGATTTAACGACAAGATGAATAAGAAGATGGACTTACTGATTCATTTCTGCTCACCAACATTACCCGAACCAGTCACGCGGGAACTTCCACCAAGCGCGTCATTTGGATCGGTTCCCACCACATCCGGTGAGTTCGCAGCGACTATGAACATGTTAAACACCCTGTTCAAGAAATTCAAAAATCTCGTCACAGACGCAGATAATACTCGCGATGAAGTGGAGAATGTGAAGCGACGTATGGAGGAAGAGCATGAGGAGGCTTGTAAGAAAATTGTTGAAGAAGACGCCGCGGTGGTCGCGGTGGAGGCAGAGTTTATTGAGTTGCTTGTGAAAATGCTGCACATGCGCGTCGGGGTGCCTGATATTAGGACTCATAAGGCGGGGAATGTCGTGCGGGCTATTGGAAATGCTTGTAGGGAATTGCCGGCAATTGCAACGGTTTGCTCTTCCATTCATGAATCGTGGAAGAAACAGGTGCTGACATATCTGCAGAATCAGCCTGCGGGCGCGGGCGCGGAGGATCAGGGCAAGGCCGGGTCGTCGAAAAGGAGCACACCACAGCACGGTTCGGTCGAAGAAGAGGGCGAGGTGGTGACGGAGGTAAAGAATAAGACGACCACGTACATTGGACCAGATGGGGAGAAGAGTGCAGATGTTAAGGCCAAGATGAAGGTGGAGGTGGAGGAGAAGAAAGAGAAGAGGAAACGATGGCCGAATAGAAAATATTGTTGAAATGAAAGGAGTTATGGGAAGTATGAAGAGGCGCGGGGCCGTACAATTGTGTCGGAGTGAGCTGCTTTCGTCTCGTGAGACTGTGCGGCGAGCAAAGCAAGATCATATGCAAGGGGTGCGAGGATCTAGTCCGCTGTGGCCTGGGTGGAGATGTTCAACGGGATAGAAGTGGTTGTGGGCGTCTGAGGTGGTGGAGAGATTGCGGCTGTTCGGGACGAGACTCTTCAAGTCGAGATGGGAGGGCAGGTCCGACGAATCAGAAAAATAGGCGATGGACGAGGCGGAGGGGCGTTTAGGAAGGGTGTGTATGTTGCGACCGTGGTCGTTGATGTTTGGGGTGCACCGGATTAGAAGGGAGAACGGAAGGGCAGACGAGGAGGGCGATGCGGGAGCTGTAGTGCGTTTGTTGAAAGAGGTCGATTCAGAGAAAGATGAAGAGGAGGAGTTTTCGGTTTTGGCGGTGGTATTACCGGTGGCCGCGGTAGTGGCGGCGGAAGGTGCGGTGGCGGTTCATATACGGTGTCTGTGTGGTTAGTAGGGGTACTTCTTTAGAGTGGCAAGGCTGGTGCTGGCGGAACGATCGTGTTAGTCATTCGTGCGGATACGGGAGCGCTGGGCGATGGGAATGAGCTACTTGCGCTTAGGCTTGTGGATGCGGGTCGATTAGCTCGATGAGAAGGGCTACTGAGACGGGTGCGACAGGATTGTGTCGTAGGGGGGCTAGCAGTCGGAAGGCTCCGAGCGGAGATTGTTTTAGGGTGGTGCTAAGGAAAAGACGGAAGCAGCGTATGTGGTAGAAATTGAGCGTGGCGGAGCCGGAGCGAGCGACTTACTTTGGCGAGTTCACGTAAGATGGGACGACGCTCAAGGTGTCTAGCAAGAAAGCTAGGAGCTTAAATCATGTGAGATGGCTCGGACTGGCTTGCGCGAGATCGACGATGTCTGCGCTTTGCGAACCGCCCACAAAGGCGGTCTTTTTGGCGGTGATTAGGGCTGCGATGACCGAGAGCTTGTCCACGTCGTCGTGGATGGCGATGGCGTCTTTGAGACAGGAATCTTTCCGCTTTCGAGGAACTTGCCCGTGGAAGGCTAAATTGAGTTGGATTTGAAGACGTCGACGTGGACGCGAAGCGAAGCGAGACCGGGCCTGCATTGGTAGAATGGTGAGTGAGTTTTCTCCTCCTTTTCGGCCAGCATTTTGCGTCAGGCACTCATAGGACGGGATGCAAGATGTATGAGACCAACGAGGCCGAGAGGAGCAGAGAGGAAGGAGGGGGCCGGAAGAACGATATAGATAATTGCGAGGGATGTTGACGGCGGGATGGGCCTCACTGGAAGAAGCACAATAGAATACGGAACATAAGAAGCAATAGAAGGTTGATCTATCAAATCGGATTGAGACCGTTGAAGGATGAGGAATGTCGTGCTACATGCCTGGAGTACGTAAATAACGGAAAGGGGAGAAAAATTACAAAACAAATAGGAAAAAGAATGTATTCACTTTATCCCTGTAGCTGCTCGAGTACCATGGGAGAAAGGGTCCCACGCATGGCGTTCGTGGGTTTTGAAGAGGAGATTAGGCGCCAAAAATGAAAAAATCAAGCAAATGAAACAGCAAAAAATGGAACAATACTGTACAAACAAATTGTACAGTACTAATAGTGCACTCGGGCGTTGCCGTATGGATCTGAAAGTCAAAGGTCGAATAGCTCAGCGGAGGGATAACTGGCGCGCTCAGCGATCCAGGCGAGTGTGGCCGATGGGATACCGTCCCGTGCCCGGCAGGATCGTCTCTGCAGTAGTGGCGAGAGTGGCGACATGCAACGCGAAGAGGGCGTGCAAGATGGCGGCATATACCAGGCCAGTGAATGAGTCACGTAATTCGGCTAGGAAATTGATACCAAGCCCGCCCGAACCGACCATTTTGGCTGTGAAGCAGAAAGCGATCTTCAGACACCTCGCGTCATCAGTCGGGCTCGTTGCAGTGCGGCACGAGAGCAGTGCGCGTAGACCTAAGTGAATCTGCATGGCCTTTTGCATCATGTAGTCGGCTAACGCAGCTAGCCGCTCGAGACGCAGCTTAGAGTCGGGGCCGCAGCCCATTGTGCCATCGGCGAAAGCTTCAGCATCAGTGTGTGGCGCTGTTGCAGAGGAGCGGGCCGTGCGGGGGCGTTACGAAAAGCATCGGAGTATGCTCTCTTTGCGCTAACGCTTGCAGTGAAAGGAAGTGGGTCGCTTTTGTTGTTGTCGAGCGGCCTGGGATGCGGACGAGTCGACAGTGAACTAAAATAGCTTAAGGCGAGCTTAAAGAGAAGTAAAGCGCGAGTCGTGATCAGAAATAGATTCAGATGCGATAACGAAGTCGGTGGGCAGAGGTGGAGGCTGGTGCCGTACTTGGGTGGCGCCGTGGAAGACACTGGTGACAGGTTGTGGAAGGGAGGAAGACAGGGTAAGGTTTATCTATAGAAATTGATTTTTCTAAGGGAGGGGGGTGGGCAGAGGAGAAGATGGGCGGGTGAAAGACAAAAAAGAGGTGAGCAGGAGAAAGGGAGAGGGAGAGAAAGAGGAGTAGAACGAGGCCGAAGGTTTTTATCGGTGCGATGTGGGTGCGGCACATGGTCAAGGCAAGATTGCGAGCGAGAGGGGCGGGCACATCTTGTCACACCGAGTCCGCCCTTTGTCCTCGCCCTTTGTCCTCGCCCTTTTTCCCGGTCTTCTGTACTATTGTCTTGGATGTTGTCCTTGTCTTGGCATTACCCTCGAGAAACTACTTTTCCACCACATTGTTCTTCTTCATCTTCACCTTTTTTTACTCGTCCTTGCCCTTTTCGCTCTCCATGTCCTTCGCCTCCGACTTCATGACCTCATTTGACAGCCCTTTTGATATCTCTACTTCGCCCTTCTTCCACAAACCATTTGTTTCCTGTGTGTTTCCACTGTAAAGGTCGTTCTAGTGGTTCTCTCCATCTGTCCCTTTCATATTATTCAAAATTTCCTCTTCATTCGCGTCGGTGTTGGCATTCTTCTTTTCGTTTTGCTCCTCCATTTCTTCCATCAAGTGCTCGTGCTCGTTCTTTTCCCACGAAAGAACGGGGGTTTGGTCGTCCGATATCCACTCTTTGGGCATTTCAGCCTTGAAATCTTCCTCCTTCCCTTTCAACAATATTTTCTATTCGGCCTTCGTTTCCTCTTCTCTTTCTTCTCCTCCACCTCCAACCTCATCTTGGCCTTAACATCTGCACTCTTCTCCCCATCTGGTCCAATGTACGTGGTCGTCTTATTCTTTACCTCCGTCACCACCTCGCCCTCTTCTTCGACCGAACCGTGCTGTGGTGTGCTCCTTTTCGACGACCCGGCCTTGCCCTGATCCTCCGCGCCCGCGCCCGCAGGCTGATTCTGCAGATATGTCAGCACCTGTTTCTTCCACGATTCATAAATGAAAAAGCAAACCGTTGCATTTTGTTGGCAGTTCCCTTTTGACTATTCATCTCGCCAATCAAGAGTCGAGGCTGATTAGGGGGGCAGAAGAGAGGCCTGCTCCAGGTACTGTACTCCGACTCGGCTCGAGAGGCGGTTGTGTCGCTTGACGCCAAGGAAGGTACTCTAGACTACTTCTTAACTCACAGGAAGTTGGTAGTACTCTACGTGGGAGTCGGAGGCTCCCACGATGAGCACCTTCACTCCTGTGGTGAGACGGGAGTGAAGCCCTTTCGTGCTCTGCGCCGAAGCGGCGAGGAGTTCGAACGTTATGTCGTAGCGGTTACGGGATCTTAAATATAAAATAATAATTGTTTAAAACTAAAACAACCAAAAGTCGTAGTTTCTAGGTCGGGAAACCATATGTAGTAAAACAAGTCTAGCTTTGTAGAAAAAGAAGTCCTGCACTGGATTTTGGAAGCTTTACTAAGAAGACTACTAGAGATTGTATAGACACATCCTCTACAGTAGTGTAGTGGATAGGATTAACAGCTGAAAACATAATAAAAGACGACTGAGGAGTCGTGAAATCAGGTTTTTAAGGCCTGAGTGACTGCTCCAAAAGGAAGGTAGAGACCGGGTGGTCGAGACCGGACGGAGGGAAAAGGCGCGCACAACGGGCGTGAGGAAGGGACGCGAGACGAGGTGGCAAACGGAGGTCGCCGGAGGTAGGACGGTGAGGCACGACGAGAAAACAGGCATATTGCGGGGGATTGCAAGATGCTCCATTTATGACGATCTACTGGAAAAAAACAAAGCTCAATTAGCATGAAGGTGTACTCGGTATAGTCGCAAGAGAAAGCTTTATCCTTTGACTGAATTTTTAACCGAGACCGAAGGCGCGAGCTTCTAGGTGAAGCAGAATGCGAGCGGGACGATGCGTGGGACTGAGACTGCAGTATGGACAAAAGCTACATCTGAGATTCTGAATAAAATAGATAAGAATGACGCGGAGACCGTTAGCGAGGTTGCGATCTAGATTGCGATTGTGAACGGGAGTGGGGCGTTGAGCACAGATGTTCTACATGGCACTGTCAGAGAGCATGAAAGAGAGCGCGAGCGCGAGCGCGAGTTGGAATAAGAACGCGAACATGAACCCGAACAAGAACGCGAACCATAAACTGGAGGATATCCCGATTAGGATGAGGACCTGGAATGTGGGCAAGGCTGAGGCCGAGACCGAGACCGAGAAATAGACAAAGAACGTGACAGAGATCTTCATCTTCATCGTGAACGCGACGGAAGGTTCGGCCTCTACCGCGACCATCCTGATCGTTAGAGTAAACGTGAGATTTAGTGACAATGTGAGCGTGAAGATGATGTTTAACTGGAGGGTGAACTGGAGCCATTTTTTGACTGTTACTCCGAATGAAAGGGTGATAGTGAGCGTGGTTACGGGCGGTGGCGGGTTGGTAGTAGGTGTTGGGAGCGCGGAGCGCACGGGTAGTACGGGTGCGGCGGGTGAGGACCGGCTAGGACGGAGATGACGCGGTACATGAGCGGGAAAAGGAATTTTTTAAGGCGAGGGCGAGGGCGAGAGCCCAATTTTCAAGGTGTAAAGAAGCGGGCGGGCTCGGAATCAGTGAATGATGATAGATAGTCTGGGGTGTGTCTGTTCTTTTTGGTATGTGAGGCATTGGACAGGCGGTGGGTTATTCTAGTATATTATTGGGTTGGGGGTGGTTTGGGGTGGTTTGGGTGGGCTTTGGTGGGCTCGGTCGTTGCGGTGGTTTCAGTGCGACTTTTGTGACGTTTTTGGAGGCGGTGGAGTCATGTTTGGGTTCAGTTTCGGGTTCAATTTCTGGTTGTGGTTCTGCGTTGGGCGGCGGTGGTGGCGGTAGAGGTGGCGCTATTTTTGGGTTGCATTCTCCATACTTAAAGGAATGTAACGAAATAATAAATATACTTGATAGAAGAGGAAGAGGATCGGTAACTGTGTTGGGAAGGCGTGACGATGAGTTGGTCGAAAGGGGCACAGTGGGGCGTGGCAGAACCAGGAGATCAGTGTAACATGCGGACGGGGCGCGGATTGAAGGAGAGATGTGGAGGGAAAAGAGCCGGGGATGCAATACAGAGGCTGGGAATCCATACAAGGCACAGGTGGCATATGGGTAGGAGGTAGATAGATCCGGGCCAATTTTTGCGGGCGGGTCGATTGTTTGGGGTGTGTGGTGGGCAAAGTTATGGGTGTGGACCGAGAAGTTCCAAGTCGAATTTCAGCTCCGCACCGTGGTCCACACACAGAACTCGCGACTCGTGTGTGTAGGGTTGCACTGGGAGAGCACATCACTCTATTGATAGCAGTAGACGGGCACACTATTCTGAGAGAGAGAGAGAGAAAGCGCGCGCTATTGTGAGAGCGAGACCATTCTCCTTTACACTGTAATCCGGGTAATGACAAACCTCGTACCTGTAGCGTATTGAACATTAATTTCCACTAATAGCACGGCTCAGTCGTTCGTGGATTACCTGGCCGCAACGGGCGAGCCGGGGAGCGGGCCAGAGTGTCTTTCTATGGTGCGGTGCCGGAGTATAGCGGGACGGCGGATAGGGCGATGAGGATGCCGATGCGGGAAGCTCAGAGGTAGCGACGACCATTTTGGCAGAGAGCGAGGGGCAGAGGAGTCGCGTGCAGTTTGCGATCAGGCGACGGCCATCGATCGGGTATGGTGGTGGTGGGATATCCTCCGATGGAGCGTGACGTTGGATGCCATCGATTCGATCGTTCGGTGGTCTGCTCAGATCATCATGATCTTTGCAGTACATTCGTACTGTACTATACTGTAGTTCACTGCGAGAAGTGCAGTATTCAATGTACTGCTGGCAGTGGTACAGTTATCAATGTAGTGTAGCATGCTAGGTAAGTCGAGTAGGCGGAACGTCATGCTCATCCTGACATTTTGCCAACTTTCAAGTAGTCACGGCGTTGTCATGCAGACGTGACGGGATAGTTTGGAGGAGAGGGTAGGCCAGCATCACATCGTGGTGGGTTTACCTTCCCACTAGATCCAGACCCCGCCCAGTCACCGTCGGCGGAGGCCCCTTTGGCGTTGGTGGACACATGTGCACGTTACATTCTACGAACGGCTATATGCTGGCATACATTCAGGTGGATGTGACGCGCCCAGCGGCATTAGGATGTTTTTTTATTGGCTCCAGTGCAGTGTCGACATTCATATTAAAAATGAAATCCCGGTGCTCAATCCAGATCTGGATTTTGCTGAAAAAGATCAGATTACGATTGAGTGCTTGAGCAGTGAAAAATATCTAAATTGGGCACGAATAGACGGGACCGTTAATGACTAAACCATTTAATTAAACTACAAATTGAGCACCGATAGCCATGCTTTAATAATATCCCACTCCATCTAACCTCCCCCTTCGTCCTATCGCTGATATCATTCAACACATACACCTTTCACTTCGCCCCACTCGCCAAACAGAGACGGATCCGGTCGTCTTTGCCCCACATCCGCAGCACCTATCCACGCGTCATGCACAACAGCGACTAACGATCACAAAAATCAACAAACAACAAACCGAAATACAAAGATCAACAAAAACCCAAAATGAACGTTGAAAAGGCCACCGCCATGGACGTGGAAGCCAACCACAAAGAAACCATCCGCAAATTGGTCTTCGCCTTGTGTTGGACGGTACTGGCATGTAGGATCTGGTAACCCAATTCTGCTCCCTAGCCCGCATATACAACGTCGGAACAAAGGGCCGAGCCTAACTGAGCTGTACTAGGCGAAGCGCGCGCTATATCTCGTGGACCACTTGGGCATCGCGGGCGATATTGAGAAAATCTCAATCCGCGTCTCCGCCAAGAAGGCCCTCAAGCTCGCGACCGACGCCGCGTGCGTCGGATGAGCCATCAAAAAAATGGACAATATCAAATTCCAACATAAGCAGTTCTGGAACAGCACAAGTCAAGATTCTTCGAACTGACTTGTTCGCTCGAGCTCCTCCGTTCCGTGTTTGTGGCAGGTATCGCCATGCCAGATTCATTGGTTTCAGCCGCCGGTTGCGGTGCCACTGGAACGGAGGCTGTTGCGCAGCACACCAGCTCCATATCTGCCGATCCTCTGCAGTCCCATCAGTCTACTTCCGATCTGCTCATATTTGCTCGGAGCTTGTAGAACAAGGTAAGCACGGCCATTTTCCCGACGCGAACAGTGGGCACCGTACAAGATGCGCATTGAGGCGAGGATCAGGCTGTCGCGGCCAGTGCGGATGGGTATTGGGTTGGTTCTGGTGAAGATGACCGGAGATTCTGGATCTTTGACGAAATAGGGTGTACGGCAGCGCACTAGAAGATCGGAGACAAATTTATGGCGGTGATAGGTGTAGCATTTGCGGATATCCCGGATTGTGGCGGAGCGGGCGTGGATGACGTTGGCCTGTGGGGGACAAAAAGCGGGGGAGTATGAAGGCAATAGCGGTGGGTAGGCCCCTTTGTTGTCTGCATCAGCTATGGATCGGTGCTCGTTTTTTTACGGCGGAAGCGGTGAAAGAAGCGGTGAAATGTCACCATTGTGTTGGCTGTTAATATCGAACCGTACGGTGCCTGCGATGGGCGCGTGGACAGACTGGTACTACCTTGTTCACCTGACCCTGGTAGCTGTTGTGCGACGCCATCACGGCAGTCGACCGTTTCGGACTGGTAAAGTGCCTCCGTAGTCTGTCGGCATGTTCTAGCCGGAATAGTACCGCATGGTGACATCATGATGTGCTACATTCAGTCTTGTAAGGTCGTGCGACGCGCAAGGGTGCGCGATTCTGCGGTGGATTGCGACGTGCTACGGATCATGACTAGAAAAATTCACGGATCCGGTAACGGGTGTAGCACTGTGATTGTGCAGCTATGGGCGACTAAGAACTAAGAACTGGAACAGCAAAAGCAACAGGAAAAGTAACAACAACAGCAAAAATACCTGACTCATATGAGAAAAAAGTGAAGTCGATCTCTTCCTATTTGTCGTCGAGAACTTTGTCAAAATCACAGCTGTGTGCGGCAAACTATTAAACTCTGCTTCAAGAAGGCCTCGTCGCGATCCGTGGCGTCCCATAGCCAGGGGGTGAACATATCTGCGATAAGAAGGGGTTTGCGGATGGTTAAAAAGGTTCTGACGTCTATGATGCCTGTCTTTTATTGATGGAGGTCGTTTAGGGCGCGATTGACATCTACGCAATCGTTTGCGAGGAAATTGAGGGATTCACCAGCCTTCTACCCGCCGATGAGGCGGATGATTCTGTGTGGAGGGCATCGTTTAGAAATTCCGGCTGAGGTAAGAGCCCCCAATGCTGATGGGGATATGTGCGAATGGGCTTGCTGGTGGTGTTGCGGTGACGACTGTCGAGAACCTTTTTGCGGAGGTCTTGGATCATCGCCAGAACTTCATGAACTTGGTTGACGACGTTAACGCCGCCAAGCATAGCGCCTTGTTTTTGCGGGCGGGAACGGCAGTTTTTGCAAGATTTAACGTCTCTCGTTTGTGTGCATGAGGGCGCCGAAGAGGTCGCAGATGCGTTCGCGCAGAACTACGGAATCATTAATGGCGAGGAGCAGGCGCAAGGTGTCGACGGAAGCGCGCTGGCGCGATTAGTTGAAGATGGTGCCTGCGTAGTCGGCGAACATAGTGGAATTGCGCGATTTGCAGTCGAGCAGGTCGCCCATATAGTTAATGTCGAGAATCGCGAGCTTATGAACATACAGTCGGCCTACTCGGGGAACGAGGTTACGAGCGAGGTGAAGAGATTTTGGCGAGGATCGTTGTCGTTGCATCCGGGAAAGTATTGCTTGGGTTTCGGGTCGTCCTGTGCGACCATGGGTGGTGCGTTGCGCGGTTGAGAGGCGCGAGGCGGCGGGGGAAAACGGATTTTTGGGGCGAGGACTGTATAAGATCTGGAAGCGCCGAGGAGGGCGGCCGTGGCTAACAAGGCAGGTTGTAGGTAGCCACGGAAGTTTTGGAAGTGCATGGAGTGGTACTGTACGTTGGAGAAAGTTAACCTTCGGCGGGCATTGCAGCGTGCACCTTGGCCCTAAGGTGAGCTGGACGCGGTAGTGCGTGCCGGGCGTGCAATGAGGCACCGACTCGGCGAGGAGTTGCGGTGATGTGTGAGCGTGGCCGGTCGGAGCTGGGATGGACAACGAGGGAGGTAAGGGTGGTACAGATGGATCAGCAATCTGAAATGGTGACGGGGTGCGCCATTTCTCTTGTGAGTCCGTCACGCGCATGAAATGCCACGTATGCCACGTGCACACATTTGGTCACCAGAAGGCCGAGTCGGCGTCCCGTTGCACGTCTGGCACATGCTATCGCACCCAGGTCGCCCCCAGGCCAAGGTGCACGCTGCAATGCCCGGCTAAGGTACATTGTTGGAGAAGAAAGGGGAAGTGGCGCGAAATGATGTCGTCGGGGCCTGTTTAGTGAGGAAAGAAAAGAACAATGGAGAAATTATGTGAGTGTTGAAGGGATAGGGATGGTTGGAGGGGTGGGCAAGCAGTGCGCTAGGGGAATGTTACGAAGTCTTGCAGAGAGAGGGTGTTCTAAGCTCGTGAGAGAAGGACTGCGGAAGTTAGACGGCAGCTACGGACGCAAACGATGCGAAACAGGGCGGTTTGAATGCGAGGAAGCGAGAGCGGGTGATGTGGAGGTCGGTCTGCTGTATTTTTGCGCCCCTCTTCGAAGTGGATGTAGCACAAAAACGGCCATACGGCCAAACTGTGGGCAGTTATACCCCTCCGTCGTGCTGCACCATTGCTAGAGCGGTGCACCACTATTACCCTGCTCTATAAACGTACAGTGGTTTCATAGTGTCCCAATGTACAGTGGTGCCCCATTGTACCTACGTACAATGGAAACCCACTGTGCCAACATACCGTGGCGCAATGCTTTGCTGACGTACATGGGTTCTGCACTGTACCAATGTACAGTGGTGCCTGATGTTACGAACGTATAGTGGTGCACTACTGTACTGACGTACGGTGTTGTTTCATGATACAAATGTACAGCTGCGAAATACTGAACTTACTTACAGTTGTGTGCTAACAGTGGGATCAAGTGGTGCTGTACGGTTGGCTGTAAAGCACCGAGTACAATGGTAAACAAATCGGCCCCGTATTGGTAAGAAACTTCATCGTCATCGCGCTCATCCACATCACCTGTATTGCCACCTGTTACAAGTCCGGAAGTACTCGAGCAAGGCAACTATTACACATGTTAGCTGCCGCCGCTAATCAACCTTGTGGTCCTGTTCGATTCATTCCTTAATGCCAGTATCTTCATAAAACCAGAAGCAGCTTCAAAGACATGTCCACATGGAACAGAGGTCACGAGTAAACAAAAAAATCAAATGAAAGTATAAAAATTGATGGAAAGAACCTGTTATTTTGAACTCCATCAGCCTCGAATTAAGAACTAGATAAAAATGGACTGAAACACTAAAACTTAAGAGAAAATATTACAAAAACGTTGTTTTTTGCAATAATACAGCGTACGATGAGTGTAACCAAACTGTACATTACTTTTCTTTGCAAACTCCATGGAAAGCCGTTGTCCAACAAAACTCCATAGCCGACCAACTTCATCTTCATCCCGCATCAAACCCATTCGCAACCGCCTATCAAAACTTTTCGAGACTGTACAGTTGTTTTCTTTTGATACTTCCCTACAGAAGATTAACGCACTCTGGGAGCTGTAGGGGAAGACAACGACAACATTGAAACTCTTCTCTCTCTTCTCTCTTTTCTCTCTCTCAATTCGGTTATTTCTATCATTTGCGTAATCGCTGACGTGGTTTTCATCTATCACATCTCTTCGTTTCTTTCTTCTTCCCCGATACTCCGCACTCTGTTTGAAGAAGATACACACATGGTGCAAAAAGACCAGCTCAAGAATGAACATCAAAAGCAAGAGCCGCGGATCCTGGAGAAGGAGAGATCTGGAACCAAATTTTGTTCCGGCCGTAATGCGACAATCAGAGAAGATGAGGAAATGACCGTGTTGAATGTAGGGTCAGCTGCTATCATAGGGCTCACGACAGCAGGAGCGGAAGGCTCCATGAGTAACATGGCGTGTCGGGCTGGTGAACGGTGGCAATCGGGTAGAATGCACAAGCTGGTCCCACCCTCCGTCTCCGAGCCGGGCAGCAACCTTCATTCCGATATCAATGACTCAAAAAATGGAAAAATGAGAAGTGTAACAGGCTCCTCGGTATGGGTGCGAGAAAGACGCGCATGCGAGGTGGCGCCAGAATTTGCCAAAGTCGTCGGCAAAGAATTTCCGGGCGAATGGGCTGCGCTATGCGGGCTGCGTGTCGGGCGTGGCTGGCGCATTATGACGTCTGGGCTACAACTCGCTCGAATGGAGGTCGAGGATCGGCTGTATGACTTGGGAGAGACGCAGGCCGTTCTGAACGCATTGGACATTTTGCGCGCTTCTGTGATGCGCAGGCTTGCCTCATCGCCCCGAGGTGCTTTGTGTGCGGACGGGACATTGGGCACGGAACAGGACATAGGGAAGAAAGCTGATGAGATAAAGGAGGGGCGGGAGTCTGCTTTGAGTTGGGTCGAGAGTTTGGTGATACAAACGAAGGGTGGTGAATGTGGGGACACTTTTCTCGACGACTGCGAAGTGGAAATGGCAGCATCAAGAGATGTGAACATGGAGAATATGATCGGTGAGACGGTGTGTAAGAAAAAAAACAAGAAGAGAAAGATGAAAGTCGGAACAGAGGAGCTGTGGGTCTCAGCGCCGAGCGCCAATCGACGCAAAGGCGCTGGAAAATGGTTGATGAGGAAGATTCATGAACAGATTTGGGCCCGCGAGAAAATTTCTGCGGCAATCGAGGGTGTCAATGAGGCAGAGTGCATGCGGTTATATGGGAAGGGTATTGTGGCACGGAACAAGGAGGTGATGGGGTTGATGCACGCTGCTCCTGGTCATATGTACGTTTAGTATATGCGTGCCCCACGGTTGGTTGTGATTGGTGGTGGCTGATGTGAAGGTGACCATCACACAAGGGAATCGGTGAGGGTAAGGAGCGGACATACTCCTGGCATGGGTGAAATCATACGTGATTTTCAATTCTTGTCCTGCGATACGATATTACGAAAGAGCAAACAGATTGGTTAACTAACTGATAAGGTCAGTGGGATTAACGGAAACTACAAATTCGGAAAAGTGATGCAATCTAATTGGTGTAACCTTTATCGTAAAAGGCACTTCCAGGCGTTTATTAACTGATTATCTATGCATAAAGGAATGGGACTGAGCTCTGACTGGCTGAGTGTATTTGCCGGTCATTCTCGCCTCTTATAGCCACGTCTCGCGCAACCAATGGTTGCGTGTAGCTAATTGCGATGGTGTCACAATTGATGCTCATGCCTTTCCCTCAGACAGTTGGTGTGCGAAAAGGCGCGATTAGTCGCTCTAACTGTTACTCCGAGCCAGGTCAAAAAATCATCTGCGAATACCCAGTGTTTCAAAGTGCGGAAGTTAAGAGCGCGTGTCAGACTTGTAGAAAGTGGTGAAATGCGTGTGCTGCACGTGCATTTCACGGCCTTTCTGTGACAATAAACTGGCCTGAAACGGAGAATGTACACGTTTTACACCTGTAATTTGAAGCGCCGTTCGGGGATCGTTACGTGCCGTTTTGGGCCCAAGTGGGCCTATTTTGGAAAAATGAAAATTGTGAGAAAGTTGGATGTGACTTTATCACAATCATGGCTAGTAAGTGTGACCAACCGTCACGCTAAGCTTGAAACTTGTACTGCTGTAATATTTCAGCTGTTTAACGGATACTGACGTCCTTGCATCATAAGATGCGCTGCTCAAAATCATCAAACTGATGGTACATTTTTGACAAAAACGGCGAGTCTTTTGTCGCGGCAAAGCCATCTCAAGGGAACCCCCCTCCCCTACGACTGGAAAGACTAGGGCAACAAATATTGTTAGGTTTTTGGAGGCGAAAGAACAAAAACGGGCAAACGTAAAGCGGACGGAGACGGGTAATTTGATATAGAAGAACAGTGCAGACGGCACTGAGGGGTTTGACGGTGGAAGAATGCAGTTCTGCGACGCGGACGGGAAGAAAAGTGCGTTCACAGCGACAATAAGGAGCGCGGTGGTGATGGAGGTGCATCGGCGATGGAGGTGCATCGGCGATGGAGACGGAGCGAAGAGGGCGACGCTGACTTCGATGGGGACCTCGCGATTGTCACCTGTAGTGCCGAGGCTGGATCTGGTCGGACGTGTAGATTTGAAACAGTCATCAGTTGCGCCTTCTCTCAAAAAGGGCGTCACGCTCTTAGAAACGTATACACTTCACACGTGTAACATGTCTAGCCTGCAGTGGCCCCTGCCCTTGGGACCCCGGTCCTCACCAGCTGTATCCGCAGGTGACACCATCCCCCGAAACATAAGTTTATATATCACTATAATCTTATATATATAATAATCTATAATGATAATCTCTCGACCAATCAGATGTTTATCACATCCGTTTTTTCTGTGTATCGAAATTCCCACTCGGCCAAACTGATACTTTAAAAAGTTCTTGACCTCACCGAATTGGTGCAAAAAGAGAGACCGCAAATTAATGTGAAAAGCAAAAAAATGCACCCCACTTTTGAAGTGAAGATCATACACAGTATCCAGCATTTGCTGGCGCTGGATTGCTTGAAGTTTCTACTTATTCTCGAAGGCCAGCGTCCATCAATAAGCATTAACGTGCGGAATCGCCTGCAGAGTTTTCTTTCGTTTTCCTTTACGTTATGATTTAGAACGCTACCGCCTCCGTTCCTCGTATAGCGACCGGCACAGTAGCGTCCTACATTAGTATCTGGGCATTTAATAAGCAGCTCTACAGAAAGTAATATCTACTATTGTTATTATTGTCAATCTGGGACATTATTACTGGTCTCATGCTCGTTGTAATTATATGGTGCAATTGCTTCCGTACTGTGCACTGCGATTTCCATTTACACGTTGCAAAAGTTGTGTTAGTTGCAGATGGAGAATTCGGATTGAGAAGGTTGCAAGAAATTGCCTTAGGTGCGAAAAAGGCTCCGACAACGTAGGCTGCTGCTGGGTATGATCAAAAAGCCTTACGCACCATATCCAGTAATGGAGAAACGTAAACCTCCGGTTGCCTTAATAGGAGGGTCCGTAATATTCTCAAAGTCCGTCCAGGAGATTCCTGAGGTATACGAGAAGAGGGAGTAGCAATTTAGCTGTTACAATACTGGTTTGCTGAGGAGAAGGAACTTGCATTTATGCATTTATTTGCTGCGTAAGTGTTAAAATGGCGTACAATTGTATGGAAGACTTTTGTCATTGATTGCGTAAATACAATGGATCATTACGCGATTCTATCGTGTCTGAATTCTGTTTTCCAATAAATCATTAGTTAACTAATTCAAAAATTTAAATTGAGAATAAGAAACCACAGAGAAATAACTATTTCGATGTTCAGATTTCTTCTCATTATGTACATTACTATCGTTTTTACATACATTAATACTTTTTTATACAATTTTTTATACCATGTTTTATATTATCATTTATATTTTTGTTAGAATTATTGTATATTTAACTATTTATATGATATTTTTATTGCAAATGTTGCATAATTTTTCCAGAATATATATGATAATCTAATTTTGTATCGTTTTCAATTTGAAAATTTTGAGATTTACTTTTGTAGTTATTTTGATATTAAGTTTTATAATTTATTTTTGTATTAAATTGTTAATTTAGTTTTACGTTTAATGTCACATGTAGTTTTACATTAAATTTTAAATTCACTCATTTATATATAGGTATACATGTATTTTACACGTGCATGCATGCATATGTGTATATATATGCATATCCTTGTATTCATGATGGCATTCATATTTCATCTTAATAGTTACATTTACATTTATATCCAGACACGCTGGGCAGAATTCTTAAATAGCAGAGGAGGCTATCCAGGGAAGAAGTCTAAAGTTACGGTATTTTAAGACGAGAAACATAATGACATAGATTTAGGGAAGGACAGTGGATAAAAGAAAATATGCCACTTGGAAGAAACCACATGTCATTTGTATCATTTGAATGTATTGGAAAAGGCATTCATGTGAAGGATGGTAAATCCTCGCACAATCGTTTCTTTGTATATTCCCACCTCCAATTTGTGGTCTAGAATTGGCTTTTCCTGGAAAAGTGTTCCACGGATGGAATCGTAGATGTAAAAAGCGATTTTTATCCACAAGGATGGAAATCGTTTTTGCAACACGCTCTTCAATAGACGGACGATGATAACGAGAGTCTGCCTCTTGCAAATACTGTCATTCTTGGCAATTTCGGTGACACTATTAAACTCATAAGGACACCTAATGAACAACCTCAAACCCAAAAGTGGGAAGCCAATGAAGATTGCCTTTGCTCTCGATTGAAGCCATTTTTATCTGAACTTGCTTCGACCGTGGTTGCTCAAAGTTGGTTGATTTCATTTATTTCACTTACCAAGTCGTTTAATCGCACAAGAATTTACAATTCAAAAGAACCTCGATTCATGAGTCACAGTCTTAATAAAAATGGTAATAAGTCATGTACTGAGCTCTCCGAATGTTTCAGACTCGCCCTCTGTTTTTCAAAGTTCGTGATTCGGTTCGTCTCTTTGTTGGAAGCCACTATGCTACAAAATTGTTAAGAAGGTAAAATGCAAGGAGTGTCCAGATTTTATCAATTAGATGGTAACAGACCAGTATAGCTACTCTGTACGATGCCTTTCGATTACATACTTTGCTCCTGAGGGCGAATCTTCATTCCGAACTCTAATTGTCCCTACTTTCAATGGAGCGCAAAACACGATGAGCATATTTCCATTCCTCTTTGATCTCTGCCTTTGATTGAGCGATGGCGATTCTCTCCACCTCAGCCCAAGCACAGTGTGCGCAAAGGGTCGCCGCTCCGTCACACAAACAGTCTTTTAGAAGCTCTGAGAGCGTTTGCAGCCCCGCAGTGAAGCTGACCTGTAAAAGCGTGATCTTCCGGATGCTTTCCTCCGCTGTTCTTCGAACATTACTGATCGTGTTTTCTGAGAGTAGTTTTTGCTTATCTTTGCTCAAAAGGCGAAGCATGTCGCAAAAATAAGAAATCATAACCTCGTTGTTTTCGGGGAGAGGAACCTTGAGATCTTGAAAAATATGATACCTCTTTCGCATCGTCGCAGTTGATTTTTCAGGGGGCGTATGGGAGACGTTGTCTTGTTTCACGTCGTATTTATCCTCGTTCATGATGATCAGGAAGCTTTGTTCTATTCGATGCTGTGATTTGTGGATATTTTTTGTCTGTTCTTTTTGTGGTGGGTGTGGCATTTATAGTGTTGACCGTAGTAATACCTTTACGGGGACCGCGATTGTCCCCGTTTTTAAAAATCGTTTGAAGAGGGGAGGCAAATGACCAAATGAGTCAAACTCCTCACTGAGGTGAAGCAAGGATTTGCCGAGTAATCCAACGAGAGGCTTTTTTCCGTTGATTCAAAAGACGGTATTGCTGCAGGACTCAATAACTTATTCAATTCACCGAGGCACTTGAAAATGATTTACGGAGCTGCAGCTGAAGTATGGCTTGCTGTCTATCTGTCGCGGCTTAGCACTACGGCGGTCATATCGTGTCAACTGTAAAAAGGATACCGTTTCATAACGAGCTTAAGTATGACCGCCATGTAGAAGACGAAAGTCAGGCAAATAAAAAAATTACGGATCAAATGTTCTTGGTCGCGGCCCTAATTAAAAAAAATTCTTTCAATGTGAATCTAATTTTGGTATTTAGATCATTTCTAATTTTGCTCAATCGGAGAAAATGGAGTTCGATGACAGTTGACGTTGTCAATTGCAGCGAATTAAAATACACAACCTTTCGTTACCCACCATGATTGTATTAGATGTAATTTTTCATGCTCAGTCCGAATCTGTTGGGCAAATACGGATTCAGATTGAGCTATAAAATGCTTCACAAAAAAATTGCATTCGCAATTACAGGTCCCAAATATCAAAAAAATAGGGCTTGATTCTGTGGGCAGCACACTTCAATCTACGGATCACCAGAAGTCGCAGATTACTGAGTGACCTGTGCGGACGGGCCGGCCGCCTTGATGGCACGTGCCGAGCGCGTGCTACCGGGGAATATCCCAGCAGGCACTGTAAGAAAATTGACATGTGTACATGTGTCATACACGTGTTCCGAGGGCGTTGAACAGATAATTAAATGACATGATGCCCGGAACTAATGGCATGCTCGTGGTCGGCATCACGCGCTGCAATGGTAACTGTTGTTAAAATCGTTTCCCACTTAGCCACATGCGCTGGTTCATCTGGAAGACGATGAGTGATAAATAATAATGCCAAAATTATTTACATTCCGGCTGTGGATCTCGTAATGATCTAGCCCACAACCATGCTCTATACAATCATCCGCGAACAGCCCCTCCGCCCCCGACCCCCGAACCTCCCCCACCCCATCATACCTCATATCCCTTACCATATCTCCACCAAAGGGTTAGTAAAATATGGAAAGGGATAATGTGATCCCTTCCGTTTCCCCACACAAAGTTACCCGGGAACCCCGATACATATTCCCACAGTTACAAACCCGCCGCGTCCCAGTCCCCCAATGGTTGCTGCATTCAGAAAATCCGGAGCACGTGCAATGCCACCACCGTCACCATCAAACGGCATGGAAAACGTGGACGACATAAATATGCTTGGGTCGTCTCTGTAGACGCAAGAACCACACATACAGAGTCGGCAAGTCACTTCAGTGCCCCGAGATCCCACGGATTACGGTCAGGTACAAGCCACCCCCGGAAGGACCCGGAAACAGAACGAAGCAAAACATCCGTTCAGCAGCGACGCGTTCGCCTCTTTGCGTGCTTCACCAAGACGTACTGTGGGTTGTACTGTCCATACAAGGATCGTTAGGAATGTGGAGTCCGGGTTACTGTACGATGCCTTGCAACAGAAACGGGACTGCTTGGCCGAGAAGTGCAGGGATCTCTCCGACCGAGAGAACCAGTTGCGGGCCCAGGTGGAACTACTTAAGGATACCGTGGAAAAATAGAAGGTCTAAAACAGAGCGCTTGTTGTTACTCTTCAAAAGGCAGAGGCAAACGTGAAGATATTGCATAAAAAACTATTAGTGAGTACTTCATCGACAATTTACACTACGTACGGACCGGGAGCTTGTTCTGTCCGAAGCAGTCGAAAGCGAAAGAAAGGCCATTAATTAATAGAAGAAACTGTATGGGCACCACAAATGGAATTTGCGGAGGCTATCCGCAATGAGGCGTGGCATTGGTGCGACTTGGAGATTAACGAATTGGACAGGATGAAACCGTTGGTTATGGGTACGGTTTGCGACATAACAAATGGGGCGGAGGAAGATATGGGTACTGGAAACACTGTTCCATCCATAACTTCCCCCTTGACGGCCCCACCAAAAAATTTTTGGTACATTCCGTCTGTTCAGATTGCAACACACGCTGTTTCGGAGATAGCATGGAACATGCTATGAAAACAACCGTGGCCGGAAGTGTACAGAACTGAGGAGGAGCGTCTGGGCAGCGTCGAAGAGGTTCGAAATTGTACGGTGCTACAAGACCGCATCCGTACCCGCATTTCCGACGTGATTTCGTACAGAAAGCGCGTTACACGCAAAATCTTCTTCAGTGAGCTGGGTTATGACCGCCTTATCACTGGTTGGGGTGCGACGAAAAATCCCACGAACCTGAAAGAGCAATGTCATGGAACAGGGGAAGGAACAATTATCGGAGTTACAACGAAAATTGTTCCCCAACGGTTTGCAGGGAATTAAGGACATGAGCCGATGGTGGCGTATTATAAAGGAGACCCTGCAAAGAGGTGGGGATATGCTGAAATTACAGGATATACCTGCGAAGCGCGGAGAGACAGAAACGCTTCTGACAACTGAGGTCTGACAGATGTGCTACGCACAGTTTCTGGGATAAAAACGTGATTTATCAGTGATGAACCGTCCGGAATGTTCAGTCCTATCACTAATTAATGTGGATACATGGATATTTCATCTGTCTTATGCATGACATTTTCACTGTCACGCGGTTAAAGCAGCCAAAGATTGTACCACAACATGTGCGCAAAGTTGTAAATCTCTGCCGGTGGTGCGTGACGAGCCGGAGCGTGTGAGCTAGGTCAAAATTGACGCGAATATCTCGGAAGGCCCTCCATTCGCAACTGACGCCGTGAATTTCGTTTGTGGGATTCGATACATTCGTGTCACACCAAAATAGTTCATGGCTAATGTCTCCCAGAAGTGTGGATATGTACATGATGCAATTATACGTCGGGCTTCCGCCAACGACCCCCAATACAAGTTAGTAGTTAGTGAGAATGACCGACGTACTTGGCACGGTCCGCAAAAATATGTAAACCGAAACGCAGTGGGATCTATCTGTGAGAGGTATGGAGAAGGAACCGTTGTTCCTTCCAAATAGTCTCAGTAATGTTTTTAATTTCTTATAAAGAAGTATGGTCGTTATGTTCAATAGGTACATCACACAGTTGGGAAAATATTGGCGTGAATCTGTTAATGAAAATGTAGTCCTCAAAAAAGTATGTACTCCTGTTCTGTACTATTGATTCTATATAAGCAGGAGTAACGTGAACATAACAGCAAGTATATTGAAGAGAAAGTATGGTTATGTTTCGCTTTTCATTGTCCTCAGCGTTGCCTGGAGCGATTGGGGCCTGAAACATTACGCAAGTCAGTCTCCTCTCGGCATTTCTCCTAGGCTTCCGAATATGTAACTGTTCCAGGGCAAAGAAATAGTATGATCATTCAGCCCCTTTCCGCAAAGCACTCCCAAACAGTACACTACGCCCAAACCTCACATATAGTTGGTTTGATACGTTTCAGGATGCATACCCCAATACGTCCTGCTTCTGGGCTTTGGAAGGAACAAATGGGAAGGCACAGTACAACTTTTGAATGAATCTATCCTTTTGATCTGTTCAGGAAATGGCGTAGGATTCAGGCATAGTCCCCCATTGAACATCTTTCAGGATTAGTATACCATACTACACGAAACGTGCGGATCTAACAATCCGCAATGTGTCGTACGCGTTTTCTGTATTTTGTGTCAAGGCATCTATAATTGTCTCGCATTCAACAATTTTTGCAGCACATAGGTTGGCCATTTCATCCGTACTACCACGCAGGTGTTCAATGGAATGGGAAGTACACAATGTCAGAAATTAGGACCGTGTTATAAACACACTTGACATGTTTGTAACATAGAGCCTCTGCGATAAATTCTCCGCATGTCTGTCATACGTAACTACAGTCTCATCCATGAAAGTAGATTTCCGCTCAGAGGTCTCCCTTTATGTGCTCTTCAATGCAACATGAGAGTAATCGTACGTGGAAGCATTTAAGTACCGGATGTAACCAAAGGTTTCCAGATCCTTCACAAGGTGACCAAGGATATGGCACTTCAGGGATCCATACAAACTCCCCATTTCAATTGGAGGATAAGAGCAGACTATTGTCTTGAAATTAGATATACAGTGCTGCAAAGCTTCAGTTCCATCTGTCTGAGATTTTTTTCTTTTGTTTTTCTTTGAGAGATTTTGCTGGAAATATCGTGTACCAACTCAGTGTATACAAACTGCGCGTTTGTGAGAGGTAAAAAATAACCATGCCCGGATATGCGTCAAGAATGGCACATAGCATCGGGAATACGAGAGAGGTCTAGCCTGATACCTGGAATTTTGTACTTCAAATCGACTTCAGCAAGAAAATCATTTGCAATGTGTTTGAAGCGTACTTTTCGGTCA
>JAVCKV010571865.1:0-32632 GCA_032274145.1 Herpochondria borealis | reverse complement strand
CTATGTGCACTTTTGGCGAAATCTGCACATCCTGTGCAACAGAGTGCACATGTGCACTTTTGCTTGCACATGCACACAGATTTGCACACGATTGCACATAGAATTCGAGCTATTTTTTAAAAATAGCTCGATTCTGTGTGCACTTTTGCACAGGGCCAGCTGTCTTGTCACAAGACACGCAACACAAAGCTCTCATTCTTTGAGAAGCTTTCGTGCTTGTGAAAGGTCAAAATATCAGTGGCTCGTTGCTCTCCTACAGTACAGAATCAAGGATCAACACAGCAACCGTCAGAACAAATAGAGCCCGTCGCCACGGAATCAAAAGCAAGCTATCCGAAAGCGTGTACTCGATCGTCGCCTTCTTTCACTAGTAACACCCCCTTGGTTTTTCGAAATGAGTCATCACAAGGAGAGGAAACGCGACAGAGAGAAACGGAGGCGCGACGATTTCAAAGAAGCTCTTGAGCATCTTCACGACTCTCTGCTCCAACACGACGAGATCTTTCGTCAAGAGGCTGAACATCGAGCGTCCATATCAGCACCTTCGGTCGTGCATACGGCAAGGACCATGGCAGGTAGTCAAGAGTACTTGGCCTTCACCAAGGTCGAGATCGTCAACCAGGCAATCTTTACCATCAGAGAAGCAGTCACGTTGAACAAAGCATTGAAGGTCCCCCCATCAGAGCTAATAGCACCTTCAGAGGGTGAGTCCCAGATAGCCACAACCCAGCATCCTTCACAGGATAGGCCCGAAGAAGCCAGGACTTCCCCGCAAGAATCAAGTGTGCAAATGTTAGATCAAGCCTACCCTTCTGCTATTCACGAGCCGAGCATAGGTCTCCCACTACCAGGACCCTCAGTTGCTATGCTAATGATGGATCAAGTGGTTGGAATCCCTACTGCGACACCGCCCCACCACAACGGAGAGGGTGATGTCCTTCCTCACGAGGATGCAGCATCACCATTTGCTCTCAAAACCGATAATCAGAGGATGGTGTATCAAGCAGCGATGGGTCAGCAGCAGGAATCCAACCGCACGGCACTTCACAACATGCATTCAAGGCAACATCATGCTCAGCACAACCAAATTCTCTTGGATACAGCAGCACTGGTGAAACAAGCTGTTGCTCGTTATCAGCTTTCAACGTCGCCATGGCATGACAATGCCCTTCGCGTTTCACCTCCTAGCCAGCAAGGCTTGATGGAACGGTCGCTAGTGGTACCATCGCCAACACGAACAACTGCAGTATCACCAAGAACCAGCGCAAGAGGGCCAGATCCCAAGGGAACCTGAGCAACGCTGTGACACGAAACGGGAATATTATATAGTTTATACGTTGGGAGAAGTAGAAAGAAGTATGGGGCTTTGGTATGGAATGAACCATTTCATACCACCAGGGGTAAGCTGTCCCGCTTCTTGTAGGCCGTCGCTGTCGACATTGGCGCGGAGTGTCAGCCGGTGCTGGTTTTCTAAGTCCTATGTCATTTAGTACGTCATCAATGCATCACACTACCATGATCTCCTGGTTCTGATCTGTTTGAGGAGCTTCCTTCACACGTGCAAATTGTATTCTTCTGAAAGGTCTTCCTGCCCCGTTTAGATCGGACACTCAGACCTGTGTACGTAATCAGCACCGCTGTCATCGAGCAGGATGGTCGTGCCCTTTCCCTTCATACTCAAGTACCATGCATAAGGCATGAATTGTATACAGTGGATACAACAACGTATCATCGGCTAATAGAGAGCACTGGACGAAGCAGAGAGAACATAGGAGTTGATTGAGACAAGATGAAATGAGGAGGGATCATGCGGCAGAGAGATGATAACTATCCGGAAGACGAGCTTGCACTTGCATCGTCCGCCAGCTGCAGCAGCAATTAGCAACAATGTAGAATATCTCGGAACAAAGTTGCGATCCGACCAATCCGTAGCGAAACTGAGACCCGAAAACGCGTGGCTGTACTTAGCGTAGGCGAGACGATATTTTAGAAGAAGAGCGGGAAATGTTCCGTCTAATTATGTGCTTGTTGGCGTCGTCACGCAGCAACAGCTGCCTGCTTCGAAGCGTGCGTTGTTCCCCTTGGGTGTAGCCGCTAAACCAGTTCCTCGATTTGAGTCCGTTAACTTCTCTGACAAAATAATTCTCGGTGTGTAGTTGACATGAATATCCAGGTTCAAGCACCCAAGCAACATGGTCATCAGGGCCTGTAGCTGGGTGCCTCTGATGTATCCAATGTCAAAAGGACGAGGAAGAAGCTAAGCATCGCGGCACTGTTGACGCTCATGCAGCCTTTATCTATCTGTGCTGGAGATAGTACACGAACAAGTGCTATTAGCGAACATATTCGAATATTCGCAATCGAGAAGACGCAAGCAGCATCTGGGGCGGGTCGCAGCATGGGACGCTGGAGTTGGATTACAAAGGAATAAGCCATCCATTTGAAAGGCGCAAATTACAATTCCTCGACGTGGACGTCGAGCTCAACTACGATCAGAGTGCATGTTATCAGGAAATTCGCATCGAGATTATATAACTGAACCTCTTGAGCGTCTGAAGGGGCAATGTGATATCGATGACGATCCGATTGATACAACCATCTCGGTAGCCCTTCTCAAAGCCGCCAAGCTTGGTCTAAGCACTTGAAAGTCTTCCCAGTATCCCGATATATATCGATCGCAGACGATGAGCATAGTTTCCTGTTGAGGATGTAGATCTTGTTGTGATGTTTGTTGCCCAGGAATTCGTTGTTGATCAGAACGGAAACCAGGTGCCTCTCTGTTCTGGTGGAATCCTAGTAGCTGTGGCAGCACCATTGGCACTTGACCAATTTTATCGTCCTATCTTTGGATTCATGAACCTCTACCTGAAAACAATTTCCAGCTCTCCTGAACTGGTAGCTGCCGTCATTTGCGCACATTCTTGGCGTCAACGAGGCGCTGTTCCCATATTTTTCCGCTTGCCTGAGACTGGCGAACCACTCACTCCCTGACCGTTCGAGGCTCGCAAAGTCCTTTACGCGGATGGTTCGACACAAAAGATTGTGTTTCCAGCGGAATCCACTCTCCAACTCGGACAAACGAGTCAGGGGAAGCTGTGCGGCAACATCTTTGAGGCACTTCCTGCGACGAGCCCTCCCCAGACAGAGCGGGAGGACCAACAACGGGAGAACTTCTTCAACAACAACAACTTTCGGTAATCATGGTCCTTGTTCGTAGTCTGTTGGAATACTACAGATAGTTAACGACGAATCAATCCTATGCATGTCAACTCAACAACGGCGCGACAGCTTTTGTAGATTCGGGGCGGATGTGTGCGAGCCAAAGCAACATTGCTATTCATTCTTCCAGCTCTTTTGTGCGCAGTAGCCATCTCGTGTTAGTTGACGGACTGAAGGAAACTGATATTTTCGACTGGTTCCCCGTTGCATTCGTGCATGGAGGTATGATTACCCAGATTGCGAATCAATCCAAGGAGCCTGATGGTTGATGGGCCTTCATGTCACAACACGCAACGCGACCATCGCGCTCTTTTGTACTTGAAAAAAGCACTTCAACCTTTGCTTTCTTCATGGTAATCTCGTAGTGCACGAGACTGATCAAAAGGGACGAGAAGAGTGTGTGTCGACGAAGAGAGGGATGATCGAAAGGCGAACGGAACGGCTTAAAGACGACAGCCATCATCATCAAAGTGTGGCAGGAGCATCCGGTTAGGAACTTGTATTTTGAATTATTTCTATAAATATTGTATGAGGACAAGGTTGATGGTACCGGTGCTTCCCGGATATTGAGGCACTATTACCCCTCAGGCACGAAAGTCGCTGGGGAGTAGTGAGTTCATAACTTGAGAGACCATGGGATCGCCACTCGATTGTTGCACCATCTGCACATCATGCACCGTCTCAACAGTGTAGCAACCAACCAATGCTGTATTTGCGTCATTTGGGGATATCTGGGGATATCTGGGCAACGGCGAAAGAACGAATCATTATTGAAGAGGCAGCAGATGATGAGTTGACAACATCTAGTAATACTGCCAGGCAGCCATGCTCCTTCATTCAACAGTAGGTGGATGATGGTGGTTTTGGAGTGTACTGTAGTTTCATCTTGTGATGTTATTTGAACAACTCAGTGCATGGTTCTCGCCACATTTGGAGAACTCAGTTCCCAAAGAATGCATATGCAGCACAGTGGTGAATAGTTCCTATACAAAAGAACGCTGCCATGTGGTGCAAACATGAACACATTGTTGGCATTACAGCAGTTGGGTCGATAATAGTCAACATATATGGCCTACAGACCGCAAAGTGTTGATTGATGCTTCAAGGTTGAGATCTATTGATTGCAGCACCTTCCAGTACTTGGCTCACTAAGAGCCAATACCGATGAAACCATCCTGCTATTATGTGGATGCTCATTGCCAATGGAGCTCAAGTGAATATGCAAGATGATAGTGGATGGACCCCTTTGCATCAGTGGGGACAAACTGATGAAACATTGTACTGCAAGCTTCTACTAACCAGAAATACCATCATTGAAGTGGTCACATATCACTACACTTTGCCGTTGACAATGAAAAGTTTGCCATTGTTTGTCTTTTATTGACACAACAGTGATCTATCTGTGGACGTGATGATGTTGCAGCTCTATTGTTGAAAACCGCAGAGTTCAACCATAATGTGTTGATCTTGCATATGCACTTCTAAGATACTGGAGAAATGCTGCGGTGAAGATGGTATATTCTGTTGGCTGCTTGTTGCCAACAAAAGACAGCTAGGAGATGTTCCAAAAGGGAAAAGGCAGAATACTTGGGGGATCCTTTGCAAAGGTCACCTTGGTGACACGTGTTGCAGCCCCAGATGACTGTGTGGCAGAAATGCTGAATTCAAGATTGGACGGTTTTCAACATGCAATTGCGACAGGGACTGTCTGGACTTAGTTTGCACTTGCTGCTTGGATGTTCCAGATGGTGGAGGTAGCTGCATAGCAACGGGTCTCAAGTTTCCGGTTTCCACTTGTGGTGGGTGGGCAGCTGCGTGCCAAGATGAGGTGGAAACATTGGGCGTGGAAGACCTTTATATCAGTCTAGAAGTACTGCATAACAATGATCAAAGTAACAATTGACCAATGCTGTCCTCCTCTGACCTCTGTCTTTACATTATTGCTGCAATATGGCATGAGGAATGGCAAAAGAATGAATGGATGAGCATTTTGAGGTGGCTGATAGGAGCATTTTTGAGGTGGCTGGTGGGCCCATTAGATTGTGTTGTCCAAGTGTAGCAAGTTCAGTTTAGGCGTATAAGGCTTGTGGTGCTTCAACTTAGTTCTTTTAACTATCAGAAACCACAATCAACAGTGTCTGTTGATAGTCATTTAGTGGAGTGTGATGATTTTCTTGAACTAGACTTAGGTTAGTGATTCGACACTTGGTGATTCTCAGATTGGGAGGATGTTTCATGTACATTTGTTGCTTTCACACTCAGTTGACTACCTCCTGCCAGCACCGCACTCACATCCATAATACAAACGTAGCGTCATCTACCAGCAGTGGTTGGAGTTCAAAACCTACTATACACAAACGAACACTCTGGTTGCATGGCTAATGTATTGCAGGATGGTCAGTCATCAGAGAGTTCAACCACCAAACTTTTGCAAAGGAAAGCATGCGGTTGCTTCAATCCAGGATGTTACCAATTACCAATCTTTTGCGAAGGAAAGCATATGGTTGCTTCAATCCAGGATGTTACCAATTCCTTTGTGGGAGGTTGATAGTCAACATGTTCTGACTGTGAAGTTCCTTCAAGGTACTGCCTGACAAAGCCCTTAACCTGACTGATGAGGCCCACCACCAGAAACCAGATTTTGCTTGACAAGACCAAAGTCACTAAAACATGGTGAGTCGGAGTCTTTTGACTACCCTACCTTACAACCATCAATTGAGTTTACTCTCAAGGTTCTTTGTGATTGGAAGACACATGTGACTAAATAAACAGTACAGGGCAATGGGCAATGACGATTCATATGAGGATGTTCGATCCGGATGGGCTCATGAATAGGACCATAATCTCATGGATTGCACATTCCTTTGTGATGATGTTGGATTCAATGAACAGTTTCTTGTCAACCTTGAGAACTGGTGTGACCCGTGATCTATCATGTGTTTTGGATGGGGATTCTCACCAGAAGAACATAACTCCAGATTGACATCATTCTTACTTCAACGAAAGAATTCAAACGCATGATCTCTTTCCATCACTTCTCGAAAGAACATCTTCCACAATCCCTTGGCAAGTTTGAATGGCACCAATTGGTTCCTAACCAATTCAAGACTTCACAAGCCACTATCGTCCTGCCAAACCCAAATTCTTCTGAAGAACTCCCACAAGGCACAATGTGCGAGCTATTGTTTTCGAGCTATGATTCTTGACACATCCTGACGCACCTGTTTTGCGCAGTTTCGGATTGTAAAGGTTCTACGTACGACATAATGTCGTACAGAAGTCTCACATTTCGCTGTTGTTTGTCGCAGCTTGAGCACCAGTCGTCAATCTGACAGGTGACTACAATGTCGAGACGTTGCTATTACATCTTGTATTCCACACGAACCACAGAAACGGGAAATCCGCTTATTGAGGCCCGACTGCAATTTAATTGACGATGGGCGCAAAAGATTCGCGACCGCTTCCGAGCGATGCAGAACAAGAACAAGAAGAAAACACGCCCCAGCGCAGGGAAGCCCAGGATCCTGTTGTTATCTCCACCAGATTGCAAGCTGGTTTGGTGGTATTCACTGCACTATATACCACCATATTCTCTGGAGCGATCTTTGGATGGGGTCCCATGCAGCTATTACTTGAAGCAGACGGTGCCTTCAGTTCTACATGCAACGGCGACGAAGCCCTGCCTTGCAACACACAAACCCTTCGCCTGGTGCAAGTCCAGCTCATTGCCACACTCACGGCTGCATTCTCTCCACTTCTGGGGTTAATTGCGGATTTCTTTGGTGCGTTGAGGCTGATGCAACTGGCAGCTCTCGTGGGGTGCTCAGGAATTGCTATTGCTATGATAGCTTCGGCTACAAAAACGGACGAGCTGTACTTTTTGGCGTTTGCACTGCTTGGTCTTGTGATGTATTCTACGAGTATTCTTATTATACAAACAGGGTTAACTCTACGGAGTGCTGCACGAAGGCGCGTCATTTCACTGCTCAATGGTTTGTTGCAAGTCAGCAGTGTCACATATTTGGTGCTTCATGAGATTGCGAAAGCTACAGGAGCTTCCTTCATTACTGTTATGGGGGGATACCTGGGAGTAGCGATATTTTGCTACGGCGGTGCGGTATTCTTGTGGATGGCTGTTGTGCGAAAGACAGAGTTAGCCCTTAGCGACAACCCCGAGCACAATGAAGACCTGAAGAAGATAGCAATGGACCAGGAAGAGGCGACTGAGGAGAAGCACCTGCATGAGGATATTTTAGGCACTAAGTCTGATCAGAAGACGCATTTGTCTCATCGCAAGACGATGCTCATCGACGATTCAGAACAGGAGAAGATGCCAAACGATGAACCTCCAGGTGATTGGGGGGATAAGACGGGCGAATACGTTCTGATTGCCCAGAGGAAGCCATGGGACCAGCTTAAGTCACTACAGTTCGTCCTTGTTTGCTGTTTCTATATGTTTCATGTCTCGAGAAACAATTGGACAATGGCAACTGCTCGCGGTTTTTTGGCATCCTTGGGGGATGACGAACTGGGAAATAAGTACTTGTCAATCTTCACGGGCCTGAGCCTCGCATCGCTGATGGGCCTCCCTTTCGTTGATGTTTTGTTGTCCAAATGTGGCTATCACGTGGGTTTTCAGGTGGTCAATGTCCTGGCTATGATTCATGGATTCCTTCAAATCCTGACGGTCAACCTGAACGTGCAGGTTGCTGGGTTCGTGGTATTCTCGTTCTACAGATGTTTCATCTTTGCCGTGACATACAGTTTCTTACCTGTATTTCTTGGAGGATCAGCAATTGGTAGAGGAGCTGGTTTCGTGGGGTTTGTGGGCGCGGTATTTAATCTGGTCAACATAGGCTTGGCTACCTGGGTCTTCAATGTGTTGGGCGACGACTTCTTTTTCCCTAACCTTTTATACACGGTTGGTGTGCTGCCTGTTATGGGCGTTGCTTGGCAGATAGGAAGGTGTATCAGAATGGAGGAGGAGGCAACATCGCATATTTCTCAGGATGTTCTTGATCACTCATACCGTACCTCGGTCAGAATGTCAAAGAGGCTCTCGATTGTCAACCCACCAGCCGATTTCGACGATACATGTGGCAGCCAGTCTTTGCAAGGGTCGCATCATTCTTCAATTGAGATATCTCACCGTAGCATGGTGGAGCGAGGCTCTATGAACTTGACAAAGAGCCTCTCTGTTCGATCCGTGCGTTCAGGTGGAGGGAGGTTTCTCCTGCATTCAGAAAATGGATATACCTAGTTGTTTGCGTCGTTTCAACTTGGTCGTTTTCTGATCTAGTGTCTACTAGGTACTGTACTCGAGGTACACGGCGACAATGGCGATTATTTGGGCAAACTTCTCCCACTCGTGGCCGCAAAAAGGAAGAGGAGAGAAAGAGAGAAGATTCGCGACAAAAACAGCGCAAAAGCAGACGCCAGCGTAGACAAAAGAAACAACGAGTCTCTTTAGCTAATAGAGCCTCTCTCCATTTATAATCTGGGGCAACACAATAACAATACAATGTAGGTTTAAGTAGACTATTAGTCCATAGGCTATCTAACTATGTTTTACGATAGCTTGTGTATCCTTGGCATACGAGCTTTTCCTAGACATGGAAAGCCAGACACTCTCAAATCCTCAGGTGTCTTACAAACAGTGTACGCCCTTCCATTGAATGGTAACCCAAGATGATACCTGTACATATCTTCCCCCTTTGCATAGGGGTGCCCACACATCCGACATCTTCTCGGACTCCTCCTCTTTTTCGAATCACTCGTTGGGCACGCGCCCACTTGTTTGCGTTTTGCTTGCAGGTAAGTCTGAGCTGTAAAACCCGTAGGTAGTGGTCCCGCAAAGGTTTGGACGACAACCCGATTAGTAGGCGACGGGCTACGTACTTGCTCGTACGTATCGTGAACCTCATCACTTGCTGTCGGTTGCAACTTGGCACCTCCCTCGTTGTTGTCACCCATACCAACATCCTCATTGGCGTCTGCCTCAAAACTTGCATCAGCGCCATCGGCAATTGTTTCAATACACTCATAGCCAGGTCGAAGTGGAACATGCTCAACACATGGTGCTGCCACCTTGAATGAAACATCTGACTCTCTTGTTGATCCCCTCAGTTCTCGTCTCAGCTTGTTATTCTCAGTGTGAATAGGCAGTAGAGTAGCTGCTGCATTTCCCTCCTGTTTGAAAGTTTTGTAGTACGCTTGCAAATGAAAAGCACTCTTGAGCGCCATGTCACTTTTAGGTCTCCGGTCCTGCTCTTCTTCTTGGATCCACTCGTTCCAGAACAGTGCAAAACGGCTCCACGCAAATGAAGAAAAGTTGTTAGCCTCGGTCTCGTCCCTTCCTAATAGGAACTGCAAATAATGGCGTTGGAAAAACTGCTTCTCTGTCTCAGACTGAATTCGTCGCACAGCTCGTTTCTGCCCAAGCTGTTTCCCAACCCAAGCAGCTGATGCAGTAAGAACTTGACTCGACACAATGCGTTCTGTCTCATCTCCAGCATCATCGTCACAGTCCAATAATTCATCAATTACCCTCGCCATTTCAGACTCTAGTCCATCCCCATCTTGTGGTTTGGGTGTTGTACTAGCACCCAAACTGTGCCGAATCAAACCAAATTCTTCGCCCGTCGACACATAGTCTTTCGTGCACTCCCAAGGAGAATGCACGATATCAAGTAATTCACTCCAACTTGCTGCCACTTCAATCTCTTCTTCAATCTCCCACCCGTCGTAGTAGCAAGCATACTCCATTGGCATTCCAAGAATCCGAATATCGATGTCATGATTCCAACGGTACACAAACTCATGTAGGAGCGCCAACGCATACCTTGGCGAAACATTAAAGCCTCTGATGACCTGCCGAATCTTCTGGTGAAAGCCCTCCAGTGCACTGGTACCTCGTAAGCAAGTAAACAATGGGATGCCCAACGAGTCTTCTCCAGTCTGGACATAGTAGGCCATCTCTGGTAGGTCGCTCAAGCAGCCTTTCCGAATATGTTTCAGTGTTGACTTGTAGAGATTCCACGCTTCCTTGCCAAACAATGGTAGTTTCGATTTTGCGTCAATGACATCCGCAAATAGGTTAACCACTCGGTTGAATTCTCGCTCAAGTTCTCTTGGCCCAGGCACAGATCGTCGAACCCTCCGTTTGAAGTACGACCACTTCTTCTTCTTTATTTCTTCGTCACTCAACCCTGCTTTCCGCAAAGCTGCTTTGATAAAATCAATGTCCAATTGGCTTGGTGCAAAGAATGCGTCACTTAATCGTGACATGAAAACCCCAAAAGCACCATGCTTCTTTGATAGCTTCTTGGCAAAGCGAAGGAATATGTGTTCAATGTCTTGCTTCACCCCTTTGTGGAAATAGGTTTCGTGATCAGGGTCCAGCACAGTGTTATCAGCTGTATCGGGGGAGGGTACCGTGTTGGGGGAGGCTTCAATGTTGCCCTCATTGTCGTCATTGCTCGGAATTGGAATCATGGTTGTCTTTACCAGTGCGGATACAGCCTCGGGTTTCATTCTTGTTGTCTCAGCGTCACATTGCCGAATATCAACAACTTTCCACGGTATCTCTACCAGTTCTTCAGCTCCCGCAGCCTCAGCTTTCAACTGTCCGATACTCCAATTGCCGGGCTTTTCATGGACAATTGCTCCAGCGCGGTTCACTTCATGAACACGAATAACTGCGACACTGTTTGAAGTCGCCGTTCCAAATGGTGTCACAACACTTTTCTGTCGAACGTAGACTCCACTAGCAACCACAGAATGCTTGTTACTTGTGTACAGCAACACTGGGTCGCCAGGCTTCAAGTCAGATACTCGTGGAGCAGAAACTGTTGCTGGATCAACATACGGCATTGCCTTCAGTTTCTGAAAGCAGATCCAATGAGCATATGAATCAATACATGCGTAGCGTATTTGTTCAGGACTGAGAGTGTTGCTCCCCCAAGCAGAGCAGCGGATCGTAGTATCTTTGTCAATTTCGCAGTCAAACAGCTTTTGGATGAGTTCCTTTAAGCTAGGATTCTTGCGATCAACAATCCCTCTCTCTTTTGCAAGATGCCCCAACTCAATTGCTCCTTGCATCTCAATACCAATCTCGCGTAGCTTCTTAACCTCGGCCGTGATAATGCGATTGGCGACTTTTTTGATGTCTGGAGATTCCAGCAGAGCTTTCAAGCTTGGCGGGTAGACATGTCGTTGTAGCAGGTACACTTGATTGCCTGGGAGACAAATGGTGAAGACATCAGGGCCCTTCTCTTCGCCAATATTCCACTCAGAATCAATGGCAATAGTCGTGCCAGTGTATTGCTGGATGATTCCATTCACTGCAGCCTGTGCAGTCTCAATCGTTGACGGCATGATAGGTTTGCATGGCAAGTCGAGCTCGCGAACCTCGGAAAAGCAAACTCCAGTCTCGTTATCATTGTGATCATCTTCACAAGAAGCAGTAGCTGCAGCAGTGGTGTCGTTGTACTTCTGGAAGGAGTCAAAAACAGGGCGCTTGTCCTTGTTCTTATCCCCAGAAATGAAGCTGCGTTCGTCACAGCAGCGGTCTGTAGTAAACACAAATGGCCCTGCAAATCCATGAATTTGATACCGATTGTTGATACCTCGTAGCACACTTTCCACCTCGTTAAGCGTAGTGCCGTTGACAAACCAGAATCCAAGAATTTTGCCATACTCATTCATGACTGTATACAAGCCTTCAAAGCCTCGTTCTCCTTGAATGAGGACTACCTTCGCGTACTTGTGAGAGTGATCTGCTGAGAGGAAACGGCCACCTTGCATTTGCAGTTTCCGTGTGTAGAACGGGATCTTGAGCTCGATTTCCTCAATGACGGAGGAGAGTAGGAAGTTCAGGGATGGCATATGCAGCTCGGCACGGGGGTCATCTGACAGAAAGAACATTGTACGCGCCTCTATTCTCTCCCCTCCACGACCAACCTGGTGATGAGTGTCACAATGGGACCTCCACATTTTCCGCACATTAGAATGGCGTTGCTTGTATGCTTCCCGCAGCGACTTGAAGTACCCTGATGCACCAGCTCCATTTGCCAAGAGTGAACGCATCTGGTCAATCACAGTCCAGCTGATGGCCCCTCGCTTTGACATCTTGAAACCATTCTCCCTCCAAAAGCCTTTCACATAGTCGGGGGAAGAGTTAACGACACCAGGATCGTAGCTGTAGAAGGTGTATGGCTCGACGTTTTCCTCTTGTCGCCTCTTGCACAAATATCTCCTCCCAATTAGTCCAATGTTTCCACGAGGGCCAAAGCATCTTCTCACATAGTCATTGTAGCCATTGTGTGTAACGCACAAGACATCACCAGGATGAAATGGGCATTCAGGCTTGCCACAGGGGTAGTATGTTTGCATGGAAAGCTCTGGATCCCATACAAAAGTGTCAGGAAGCGCAAAGTCCTCTCGTGTAAGTTCGTGGGGTTCTTTCATTTGAATCACACCATTCCGAAAGAAGTTCACGGGGTCTTTTGATGGCTGGATGTGCCCATAAGCAAATGTGGGCCATTCACCCTCCAGCTTGTGGTTCCCCCTTTCGTTCAAAAACACGCTTTCTTTAAGTTTGTCAAGAACGCAGCCAAAGAACTTCCATGTGTGCGACTGCCAATTACCCTTTTTGCCAAAGTCCCCTTTGACCTTCTTGGCTCTCCGGTTCTCGTTTCTCTTTGCTGCTGCAGCTCTCCCTGCAATAGACCTGGTGGGATTGGCGCGTGTAGCAGGTGACTTCTTATTATGATTGGCTGCAGCGGCAGCTGCCACTGTGGCCGAGGCAGTCATCATCGTTGCTTTAGTTCGTTGCCAATCTCGCTTCGACTTTCGCTTTAACTCATTTTTCTTTGAGTACGGATTTCGTTCCTCCCAATCAATGTTTGTGGCCATCTTGCAGTTCAAATCAGCTCAACAAAGATACAATGACATTGGCCTGTGCTCAATTTTTGATTAGATACGCTGGCAAAAAGCTTGCGCCACAATTTTGTTGCTTCTTTGTCGACAAGCAAGAACCAGTACAGTATCCAGTAGCTCAGCACAAACAGCGCATGAACAGCGCAGCACTAACGGTGCGAAAGGCGCGCGATCAAGATGGCCTATCGGCGCATAAGCGCGCAGCACTAGCGAGAATTCCGGTCACGTGTGGGAGAAGTTTACCATTATTTGTCCAGATTTCCAGATTGGTCTTCCAATCATCAGGGCGCGACGAATGCGGAAGAAGCGCGAGGACATAATACGTGTACTTTGTAGTAGAATAAGACGCTCTGTTGGAACTCTGTCGGATTATGTCGCTTATGTCTAATGGAGACAAGCACCGAGCATCTGATTGAGCTGTCTATACGACCAGGAAGACGGATCCAACAGTGTATGACAGCTAAAAGGAAATATTCGAATTGCAGAATTGAATGACATGTCGCCACACACGATCCGAATCCAAGTTTGGATACTGATACTTCATAATCAGATGCTATCGTTGCTAAGTTGTATCCGACGACTCGTATTATTAGAGCACCATCTTCTGCGCTCGTTTCAGTAAGCGCCTAACGAAGAAAGAGAGCCTTCATCTGTCAAGGTACCGGAGCTATAACGGAGAAAGAGAGCCTTCATCTGTCAAGGTACCGGAGCTATAATATGAAGATGCAGTCTTTGTTGGGGGCGTTGTCCTCGCCCCTCGCTATCCTTATGGTTTGGTCACCCTTCGTGCTGATGGAGACATCAGCAGACGCCCAGTGCACTATGTGCCCCAATGGCGAGGATGCTGATCCCCTGTTTGGGGTGAAACCATTGGGTATCACAGCCCCAATTGCCGTCCCTGATTGCAATGCAATGTCAAGCATAATGGTCATTGTTCCTGAAGACAACGACCTGTGTCCCTGGCTACGGTATACCTCAACATACTGTGGGTGCCCCCGTGCACAAGATTCTTGTCAGTTGTGCCCGGCTTCAAGGCCCGTAATGAAAAACAAAGACACGAATCTGGATTTCTTACTGGACAGTCTCCCTTTGAATGACCAGGTACTAGAAGGTCTTTCCGGAGGCACGCTAACCTGTGAACTGTTCGATTCGGCAATCTCAACATTCACCCAAGGTGATCCTACTTGCTTGTTGGATGAAAGTTTGCAGACCATTTGCGGATGCACTGAGGAAGATACCGTCAACAACGTCTATGCGTGGGAATCATGTTCGTTCTGTGCTGGAGGCGAAGATCTCCCATACGACGTTTCAACCACAACCACTGTTCGGTTTCAAGATCCAACCTCGGAACCAATTTCATGTCAAACTCTGTTCGATATAGCACTGGAAACCGAAAATGGTACATCGTTGTGTACGTCTATTCAGCAGCATACGTATAGCTGCGGATGCCCTGAAAGGAAGGAGAGCGCCTGTAAGGTATGTGATGGTGAAATGCTCAACGAGGGGTCGCTGTTGGTGGTTGATGGTGTTACAACCAACTGTCAAAACTATGAAGCAAAGCTCAGGACCATGTCATCACTTGATGAAAAATGTGTTGTAAATGACGATGTGATTGAAGCATGCGGGTGTGCTGAGCACTGCAGCGTCTGTCCTGGAGGCGAACCAGTTGGATTTCCAGACAAGGAAATTACTATCGTTGCACAGGAACTCTTGGAAGGCTTTTTTACCACTGACAAGTACACCTGTGGCATGGTTCAGGCAGCTCTCGTTGGTGAAAGAAAAGGAAGCGTGGTTTGTCAATCCGCCAATTTCATTGCAAAAGTGTGTGGTTGCCCGCCTCGAGAAGGCGCATGCAACCTCTGTGGACAAAGTGGCAATATCATGACAAAGCCTGACGCACAATTTATTGCCGGATACAATGATGTTATTGCAAGGCACGGTGATGCTCTGGCCACTATCTTCCCGACGGGGCCTACCTTCAACGGCTACTTCACAAATGAGTTATTGTCGTGTGAGTTTATTGATTCTGCAATGAATATTCTGAGTGACGAAGGCAGCCCAGAGAGTTGCTTTCCAATACAGTTGAGCAATAGCCACCACTGTGGGTGCAGCCCACCAAATCAGAAGGGTGTTGCCCTGCTGTGGACGCAACGCAGTTTCGCAATAGTTTCCATGATGGTAAGTTTGTGCGAGGCAGCTTCATCTCCAGTTGGGGTTCGAACAGTGTGCATCCAACCGTCAGCTAACGGACTCTCTGGACACGAAGGGATCTATTATGATCATACTCTTCATTATGCTGTGGGACAAGAAGAAGAGATTTACAACGTACAATCAGATCTTGCTTGGTGTAAGCAGCTTCGATTTCATCAGTTCGTTTGCCCTTTCGTTGGGCTCACTTCCTGCCTCTTCGGATCTTGGTATTTATGGGGCAAAGGGAAACATTCATACTTGTCAGCTGCAAGGGTTCATGTATCAGTTGGGACTCACAAGGTACGCATGTTCGCTGCTCGGTCACTTGCTTAGTCATGCGAAATCAGCCTCCCGCTTCACCTCGTCCTAACCAAGTCATCTTTGCTGCAGTATTTCCTATAACGTGGTTCTGTCGTCATACTTCCTCATAGTAATCAAATATGGCTGGACTGAGCGAAAATTCAAGAGAATCAGCAAATGGGTGCATCTGGCTGTGCTTGTGGTGGGTTTCGGAATGGCATTTGGATCAATCCCATTTCATCAAGGACATTTGCGTTGGTGCTACATCAATCGACCGCCGGTTGAGGATAGTTATGTGCCTGCTGTCATGTTTTTCGTCGCACCTGTATCTATTGCGATTCTTGTTATTACGGTTTTGACCGTCCTCATGGTTACTTTTGTCGTCCGACAGGAACGGAAAACGATGAACAGATCCATGAGGAGAAGCAAGGCTACTTTGTCGAGGCAAACTCTTTGGCAGAGCCTGATGTATCTCCTGGCCTTCTATTTGGTATGGCCGCTGATGTTTGCAAGTTATCTAGTCTGGATGGGCCCAGATAGCTATTGGCTCTTTATGTTGGCATCGATCCTTGGTCCCTCGCAAGGCTTGTTCAATGCAATAGTCTTCTTCCACCGCAAACGAGGAGCGCTTTCGAAAATTTTCCGACGGGTAAAATGTTGCAAGAAGAAGCAATCCCCACAGACCGCACTCAACACTCAATGGCTGGGGGACAGCAGCAGCCCTGGAACGAGCAGGACACGCACGGACCGCGCTCTCAGAGGGTCCATGAAGAGCTCTGCTTTTCTCTTTTTGTCTCGGAGGTTTTCTCCTAGCGACATCAAGATGGCACCGCAGGGCTCGGAGCCATTGCCTTCAGCTAATGTCGAGACGGGCGGGCGCGATCACGCGACGACAGCTGTCGCTCAGAATCATAATGAATTGGTTGATGCGAAGGATCACAAAGCGTCACCGCCGTTCATGAGCATTCATGCCACAGAAAGCAATCAAGGCGGAGCAGGAGATCTCTGTCCTACGAAGTTTGACGTCGAAGATGTCGACGAATCCATTCAGGAGGAACCAACAAGTAATGTGGAAGATGGGAATTGTGAGGTGATCGTAAGAAACGAGACGAACGACTTAGCAACTACCGAAAGCCAAGGGCATCCGCCAAAGGACAGGCCAGCACTGTTAGCGATTCAACCTTTGGGATCTGACAGGTCTGTAGCACGATCCGGCAGGTCCATCGGATCTGGTAGATTCCTAACCACAACTTCCGGCAGATCAGTCGCAGGATCTGGTCGGTCAATTACAGGAAGGAATGAAAGACCTGCATTGTCAGCAATTCAACCTTCAGGATCTGACAGATCCATGACGAGATCCGGCAGGTCCATCGGATCTGGCAGGTTGCTAACTGCGCGTTCTGGTAGATCAGTCGAAGGATCTGGTAGATCCGTCACGGGAGCGGATGCAAGGCTCTCATTGTCGTCAATTCAAACATCGGGATCTGACAGGTCCATCACGAGATCCGGTAGATCAGTCACGGGATCTGACAGATTCGTAGCAAGGCGTACTAGTGGATCCAACAGAGGATCCATTTCGCGAAATGAATCTTTCGCGAAAAGGGTCTCCTCAGTGCTACTCGGTGTGGATGAGATTGACTTCGGTGATCTCTCCGATTACGAGGAGGAGGCAGATGAGATGGAGTTGGGTCAGCTCTCTGATGACGACCAATAGTCAGTCCGACCCGTGCGGATGGCTCTACGCACAGATTGGAACTACATCATGACATCATGAAGTTCTAAGAACTTCATGGACGATCCAAGACTGCACGGGACCAACGAGAACGCTTCCTGGCTCGCATCGCTCACATCGCTCATATCATGAGGCTCAGCACATCACTTTACTATTCTTGGAGTGAATAAGATCAATCCAGCTTGTTGGTGACAACAATTCCAAAAATACCTGGCGACGACGATAATAGGAGACTCTATTATTGCACACATACAGCAGAAATTTGCGAAGAGACACCCAACTTTTAAAAAGCCAGACATACAATATGTCGGCCGGCGCGGCTTAGCGTATGTAACGGTGACCTTTGCGGACAGTAGCACAGTGGAAACTTGCTAAACACATTTCTAAGTGTAGCAGTGTACGAGTATGCAAGCGGAGACGAGCTGAGAATAGCATGGTCACCATTGCCGTTGTCGATATCATTCGACGCCGATCGCCTCAGACCGATCAGCAATCGCCATCCTCTTCGTCGTTCAACTTGTTCGTATGTGCGCAAGACGCTAGTAAGTAACCCCGTACAGTGATACTATCTTTTTAAAGTTCTAGAATCATACTTAGGCAAACGTGAACACATCATCATCATTGTCGCAGTGTCACTGATCGCTTCTTGTGTGGTCCTAAACCAACAAGGCAACAACTGCGGCACCAATCATCGCAACAGTCATGAACAAGCTGCGGAATCCAGCGGCAGACTTCGGCTCATTAGTAGTAGTAATGTTGTTGGTCTTTCTGGGACAAACTGGAGGAGCTTGGAAGGTGTCTTGCATGCCCGTGATACGGAAAAAGTTCTCTCCGAGGACAATCTTACGAAAGGCTTCGTCGTCGAGAAGCATATTGATGCTGCTCGTATCCGTCAACTGTCTGGCATGACTTGCCTTGTCCTTCATGCAACCAGTTGGTGGGTCCTTGAATTCACTAAGACCAGGCCATTCCTCGGGAGTACCCAAAGACGCCACAAAGTCTGTTCCGGTCAAGAAACGATCGTCGTACTCGTGAAGGAGATCGTAGTAGGTGGCCATGGAGTAGGTTGGCCCATCAATCTTGGCAGCGGATCCAAAGGCATCCACTGGATCGTCCTGAGCATTGTACTGCTCCTGAAGGCTGGCGCGCAACTCGGTAACGTAGGTAGAGTTGAACGTGACTTCAGATTCAGACGTCAAATCTTCGTGAGCGTCAGCTTGGAGTTCGGAAATGTCCATGCCAGCGTAGTTCATGAGGTACAACTGGGCAATAATGTCCCAGGAGATGTCAGCGTAGAGATTGACATGCCTGTCGAACAGAGTCTTCAGAATATGGATGTGGACAGATGGATGGAGACGAAGGAGTTCCTTGGAAAGTCCCAGGTGAGCCCAGGTGACCTTGAGATCTGGAAAGTTGGTTAGGACGGCGTCGAAGATCTTGACATACTGGATCTTGCTGAAGTTCTCAAGCGGTTGATTGGTAGTGGTGTCAAAGAATCCACCGTAGTGGATACCCAAAAACTCTTTGTACCATTCAAAGTCAGCCGCAGCCGTGGTGGGGTCCTCGACAATGCACTTGTCGCCCCATCCAGGGACATCATTGAAGTTGTCACAGCCCATGTCGGCGTGGATGGTTGTGGGCCACGAACTCTGAGAGGCACGCGTAAAGAGATCGTGGAGAGGCATGCCAGAGGCCAAGTCAGCTTCTGTCACGGTAGGGTTGTTGAAGAAGCCGTTGGCTGCGAGGGCGTGCTTGACGAGATTGATCTCTCCCATCCAACCAAAAGCATTGGGGTAGTCTGCCTCAAGTGTGTCGAGGCCAGCAATGTTGTTGCCTGGCACTTGCAAGTCTGGGAAGGTGACACTGAGGATCATCTTGATATCATCCATGTAAGTCTTCTCGGTGTTCTTGTACTCGGTGGTGAACCAATCAGCGTTCAAGCGATCACTTGTGTCGGAAGGCGTCACAGTGTAGTTGAAGGTAGGACAATGGAGATAGTAGCAACACTGAGGATCTTCGGCGTTACTCTTGATGATGCGTTGGCCAAGACCAATAATGACGGTAAAAAGAATTCCATGTTCCACCAACCAATCAACGTAGTTTTCGTAAGGCACGTTGGGTCCTTCAAAAGGGTGGAAATGGTTGTGAACATCAATGACAGAATGCCATCCATCCACACCGAAACGATCCCAGCAAGCCGTGTTAGCATCAGTGCCCTTGGTGAAGCGAGCAAGGTTACGCCCAGGCTCTGCATTGTCCGGAATCAACTCATCGTCTTCCTCGATGGGTTCGAGTTGCAAAAAGCGTCTCACAGAAGAAACGGAACGCTCCAAGAACCCTGCTGCCGACGTCGTGGCTGCTGTCGTGCTGGCACCGCTCCTGGCGTGATGAACCGATGCGGTAGTAGTAGCACCAATCACCGCTGCTGCGATTGCGAAACGAGAGAAGCTCATCATCTTGAGAGATAATCTGCTGATAAATTTGTGGGTAAGCGAGGTAGCAGCTGCAGCTGTCGCCAATCTGAATAATAGAGGATTCAGAGATCCTAAGATATGGGTTTCGGGGTTGATTCGAGCGACCTTCCTTACATGGATACAACAAGTACGTATGTTGCTATTTATTTGTTGTCTTTGCGTGTACAAGAAGATACTGCGACATCTTCCAACGAATGTGGTAAAACTCACCTTTGCTGTTTCGGATTTAGTGTGATACACTAAATATGTCTACTTAGGGGTGTAGTTAGCGAGCTAGGATGTCTGCCAGATGTCATGGCATCTGTCACAAGATAAGTCACAAGATTGCAGGTCGCTCGGGGCGGGTAAACAGAAGTCTGTTACAAACTGTCCAAAGCAGAGTGTTTGGTTTTAGGGCATCCTTGGTTGGTTCTTTTAGGATACGATCATCACTATGTCTTGTGTAACAAGACTGGTGTCACACAGCCTTTTTATCACTACCGCTGTTCAGCCCTCTGCGCTCAGACCAGGACCTTTTTTGTGGGGCCTGTGCTCAGACTAGAGTTGGTCCAGTAGCTTTTGCAGTTTCGTACGGGTGTCAACATGCTTCACAACGGAAACACAGCTGCTGTTCTTGAAGTGTGTTCAAGAGAAGACCTCATCACCACTCATTTGAGCACAATGGTACATGTAAGTCCTGTGTAGTGGTGACATGTCCAAGCCCGACTCGGATAGTGAGTACAAGTTGATTTGAGATTCTTTCCATTTTCAATCAAGCTGCCCGGGACCAAAAAAAAATACGCCTTCAACAAGAAGCAATGAATCCATCAATCAGATACCCGAGGCGTATCTAATTTGTATTGATGGGACTGCAACGACATCCACACTGGTTGGTTTCAATCATTAGAACTGAGCACTTGCAAGGGAGTAAAAATGTAATGTACAGTATCTCTCTCTCTAGCTACTAGTAGAGACTAACGGTTGGCGTTGTACTGTTTATTTGTCGGCGAAGCGCTGGCCGGGTGGACAGTGTGGTTGTCACCACGCACGACACCTTCAACTTTAAATGTGACGCTGCAATGACATTCAAATTTGTTGTTTTGCTGGCTGCTATTCCCGGTTTCGGGTCGTTCTCTCTCGCCAGTGACAAGGCTGACTTGACAAGCAGAAGACCAACACCGGACTGAACAGTCGGTGCATCAATCGGAGTTAATATTAGCTAAGTTAATGTGAGGCGTGATGAGAATGAGAGCGATGTTCGTTCCTTTGCTGAGACAAGGAGGTGATGTGTTTTGGTCCACACCAACAAGTGGTTGTCGAACTGCCTAGGTAAGTTGGTAATTCTTTGCTCCTTAACTTTCGATCGATGAACAACAGCCTCACCAGGTAAGTACCTACCATGAAGGGAGAAAGACGCGCGTCGTCGAGTCGGTCTCTGGGGATAGATATGTGGATGAGATGCAACATCGCGCGCAGAAACGGACATTCAAAGTACTACGAGTTCCAGAACAAGTGGGATTTTGGACCCACGAAGCCGCTTCGCAGGGGGGTCCGAAGCAAAACTTGCTTCGCAACCATTTTTGTACTAAACCTACATACGCAACTCCGGCGCATACTGGTTGAATAGGGACAGTGGTGCCCTTTCAGTGCTCAACTTCGCCGATGACGCTCTGCACCAAAATGTCTGATCAAAATGTCCTTACGTAGCACTATGTACAAATCGTACTGATTCTGCGAAGCAAAACACCCCTGCGAAGCGGCTTCGTGGGTCCAAAATCCCACTTGTTCTGGAATTCGAAGTGTATTAAATAACATTATTTCACAACGGTTTGGGCTTCTTGTAAAAGTTCCAGCCAAGTTCACCATCATGGTGAAAGCAAGAAGCTAATCATTGATTGCAAGCAACCAACGACGCAAGCGCACAGCCAATGCCACAATGAGCAACAGCACGAACAACATCCACGATCTCCTGCGAGAGCATCCCACCAACTGGGGAGTGATTGAAGAACGAGCAAAGGCAGACAAGGAGGATTCAGGATTTCATTGCCAAAATGTTACCCCGGCCCCCGTTTGCTCTGTTTGAGTGGTCCCTGTTGCAATTCAGAGACTCGCCTGGTTATTTGGGGTTTGGATGAAGCAAAGAAGAAGTGAATAAGACTGACTCCAATCGACAACATGCGAGGACCTCTCTTGGTGCGTACGGAAATTGCTTCCTCCAATGCGAGCGTCAAGATCTACTGGTCACACTGTATGGGAGTTCGATGGTTGTCCAACACCACGCCCTAGATTCCATACTTGGAAATGAATGATAACCCATGGGATACGGCAAACAAAACATGCAATATTCTTGGGAACGCTATCTGTTTCTCGTTAGCAAATTATCCGCAGGCTGGGCACCGGCTCGCTACAAGCACAGCGTACGTGTATGTAGTTGTTGGACACCCAGTCATTTGATTATTGATTGGTGATAGGTGCTACCAGAATGCCAGAAGATTCAAACCAACCTTGCAGCAGTTCCAGCACTACATCCTTTGACCACTATCCTCTCCATGAGGTATCTACTTTGTATACGTTAGTCTCAGCCGACTCTCTACTAGACCGTGCAGTTTTCACTCAGTAGACTATCCGCATGTCACGAACCGAAAAACAATTTCTCGATTGGAGAGTACGCTCTAATCGAAGCAGGACGGGAGCAACACGGACTGCGCTTTTGAGGAAGTTGTCGCATGTGCACCTCAGACAGGCCTGGATGATTCTGGAGATTTGCGATTGCTAGAAGAGCAGAGCTAGCAGAATGAATTGGGTTTCCAAACCGATGATTTGAGCATCAGATGAGGACTTACTTGTTCAAAGACCACCTTGAGCCGCCTTGAGGATTTGGCTATTGCGTAGAGTACTAAATTCAATCTGATGAAGTGCTAAGTGTCGTATGTCAGTTCACTTAGTAGTATGGCACATGACGTCCAAATAACGCATCAGTTGTTGATAAAAGCGCGCTATATTGTACCGTCGCGAAGAAGAACAGTCAATGGTGTATAGCACAGTCAGTACTGATAGTTACTGGGAGCCGCAAGGGATGGAGTGAGTGACAAGTGTACATCATTCCATATATGTATAGTATAGCAGTAAGTGATCTAAGTATTTAATGATTTATATTCGCATGTATGTCCATTCTTTTGGGCACTATATGAAAATATCAAGGCCCGTCACGCAAACCCGCCCGCCACCCTCTCTTCCTAATTATTTGTTGTGATGATCGTGATGGACACAGCAGCAACCTCGACTGCGGCCTTGAAGGCTTTCAAAGAGATTGTGAACCTACCAGGAATCCTGGCATCGAACGGCGACAAGAGATCATTAGTGAAGAACGTGTTGAAGAACTGGTAATTCCACGAATTCTGAGCAAGATTCTTGGTCGAAAGAAGAGTATTGTACATTGTAGCGTTCGCGGCATTGACTCGCCCTCCGTTGGGGCCCGGGCCCGCAGTGTTGTCTCCAAAGGCATGATCAGCCCAATTGACGTTGATGGGATCAGAGTCATAAGTAATGTCCGTGTCTGCACTGGGATCGACGTCAAGAGACAAGACGTAGGTATACTCGCCCAGCATACCGCCATTGCCATCAAAGTCAGAATTGATGCTCCAATCAAAGCTCCACTTTGGGGTTGCAATGGAGTTGCTGGCCCAACTATACCCACCATTTGTCGGGTTTCCAGCAGCAAAGTGATATACACCGTCGCTGTCAAAGCCATATCGATCCTTGTTACTATCATTTGGGTTGTCGAAACGCCACTTGCCTCGAATTCCTAGTTCGACGCCGTTGCTTTGCGTCGTGGTGAAACCACCATTTGCATTGCCGTCGCCAAAAATGACGGTGGGAGTCACACTGTCAGTCAAGATGACGACATTAATCGAGACAGATGCGACAACAACTGTTGCATCGTCAGTGAGGGCTTGAAGGGTGATTGTGTAGGCACCAGGCTCATTAGGTTGGAATACTGGTTGAACAAGTGAACCATAGTTCCACGAGTTTTGAACTACATTGTTGTCAGCAATCATCGTAGCATACACGGTTTGGTTCCCTTCTGCAGAAACACCGCCGCCCTGGGGAGTGGTGTTGTTCCCGATTCTATGCCAGTGTCCCCTCTTGTCGGCGTTGATACGATCGAGAAGCTCAACAGGAGTGATGCCGGGACCAGGGTCAGCGTCGAGGATGAACCTGTACTTGTAATCTTTGATCTTCTTGCCGCTAGAGTCGATCGCATCATAGTCAGAGTTGATGGTCCAATCGAGGTTCCACCTGGAGTGGTTGGCTTTTGCATCATCAGGAGGTACCCCCATGTGGAAAGTGTAAGTGTGTTCGCCATCAAAAGGAATGACATCACCTTCGCCTTTGGGTCTGTTGCGGTGATCATATCGCACCTTGGCCCGAAGCCCCAACTCAATGCCATAGTTTCGGTCTACTGTGAAGGCACCGTTGGTGTTACTCCAGACAAAAGTGTTGGGGGTGATGCGGTGATCGTCGAGACAAATAGAATTTGGATTCCCCGAGTGACCTGGAAGGCACACACACGCGTTCAACTTGGCAGCACAAAATGCACCAATACCACAGTTGAAGGTGGTACAAGGCAATACTGGGGGTGGAGTAGTGTTGGTCTCGTTTTCTTCAGGTGGTTCCGGATTGATTGGTTCTACCTCCTTGGGGATGCACTCGAAGGTGAGGGGTGGTTGAAGATCCACACAATCCTCGTCTTCTTCGCAGTCATGAGATCCATCAGAGCATTGATCATGTGGGACACACTTCCTTCCAGTGAGATAGCCTTCTTTTGTAGTGTATCCAGATGCACATTTGCATGTGAAGAAACCTTGAGGCGCGTCTCCCAAGAGCGGGATACACGAACCGAACTGCTGATCGCAGTCGTGGTTATTCTCGTGGCAGAAGTTCCGTGGCTGGCACGTTCCGCCAGCACCTGATGGTTGGAAGTATCCTTCGATACAAAGGCACTTCTTCATGATAGCATTGCAAGTTCTGAAAGGAGAAGCGCGACAGTCGTCGTCAGAGCTGCATTGACCGAGGTCAATCTCTTCTGGTGGAGGTTCAGGAGGATCACAGTTGGTGACACCGTCACCAATCAGATTTCCGTTGCAGGAACAGCTGAACGCAGCCGATCCCTCGTCAATGCAGGTAGCACTTGGATGGCAGGGATATTCAAGGCATGGACTGTTTGGCACATATTTGCATGTCGTGGGGCCAAAGTCGTTGAATTCTGGCCCGTCCATCCATCCTTCTTTGGTTCTGCACACACACTTGTACATTCCTCCAATACTATCGTCTAGATTGGGATCCATGTCAACACAAGTCGCCCCGTCGAATTGACAGGGACGTGGATCCAGCTCGAGGCACTCATTACGATCTTCACAAAAGGGAGGGTTCTTGAAGCCATCTTTGCAGACGCATCCTTTGTTGGTACAGATGGAGCGTTCGTTGCATATACCGTATGCTCCGCAATACTCAAGATTTCTCGACTTGCCGCGAAGACCCGATGCCGTAGCAGTGGCTGCGCATGAAAGAAGAGTCAATGCACAGAAGAAGGAGAGCTTCATTTGTTATCTATTTGTTGATGTTTGGAATTTTGGTTTCTGTTTTTCATTTTGTGAGAGCTGGACGGAAACCGCATTAGTTGCGAAGATCTAGAGAGAAACCGAACCGAACTGGCAAGCCGAACTTGATTGAAGCGCGGTTACTATAGTTCGTGAAACAAAAGAGATTCTTGTCCAATTCATGGTTGATTGTGCCGTGTGAGTGACAAGGCACGTTCCTCGTGATGTAGCTGGAAGTCTATCGAATGGAGTGGTTCCCTTTCATGGTCACCATGCCATCCGGTTTCCTTGGATGTTAAGACGCCTTCTACTTTGCAACTTCCTTTTGTTATAGTAGTGCTTATTAGAGAGATGATTCTGTAGTTAAGACGATTCTCAATCCTCAATTGATGAGCTTGTAGTCCAGCACTTCTCGGGTATCTACTCGGTACTCGTTCCAAATAAATAATCTTGGCACAATTCGAATTCTATATATTATCGTCATGCTTGTATATCTTTTATTCAAAAAGGCAAGATCAATGATGTCTTTGATAAATCAATTTTAGACACCACGGATCCAGATCATGAATAAAAGCTCCCTTTTCATTCGAAGAACATCGTATAATCCGACCAGACTGGATAAGTGTGAATCGCAACCTCTTTCTGTGTAATTATAATTACTCCGCCTGTTCGTTGCGCTTCTCCTGTAGGTTAGAATAATGGTATCACCACTTGTTAGATGGAGTATCGAACGGGCCGGGATAACTTTTGGTAGTACAGAGAAGTGCTTCCGTTTCAACTCTCAGAACGTGCTTAGCTTTGTTTGACACACGATTGCCACTACTTGCTAATCCCAGTAACAAACAAAAATACATTGCCGACATTGTGAACTGGTTTGACATACAGGCGCTTTAGTGGGAGGGTGTCTTCACGGTGTTGGGGAGGCAAGGAGCACCAAGATCAGCGGAACAGTAGAACTTGATCCATATACAACGAGTGCCGAGTACGCAAGTATTAAAATCTCAGTGCTCTAACACGTTATGATCGACGCTAGCGCTTCCTCTGCTCCCCGGGTCGGACTTCGTCTCTGTGTTGGTTCCCAGCTCTCCTCTCCCTCCGTCCATGTGGAGTTATCTCTGAGATCCTTTTGTCTCATTGAGTCCTCCGAAAGGTCGGATCTCTCCATTGACACTTCCATAGCCTCTTCGATCCACCCAGATACCTCCCGCCCTACCATTCCCCCCGATCCCCACGCTGACTGGTGGGATCATCACATCTGGGGTGTTCCCGAGTCCGTCCCAGATACGGTCATTGAGCAGGCTCTTCGTTCCATCTCCAAAAAGCGTTACAATAGTTGAGACTATCAGACCGTTAAGCTATTCTTCTGTACGCATGCAAGTCACTCACTGCTTGCACTTTTTCGTTTGGAGAGTACAGTGAATCGAAGCAGAAGACGACTTTTACAGGAGCACGACTAATGGCAACTGCGCTCTGGCAGAGGTAGCTCGACAGACTTGGAGATTTGCTACTGGAGCAGAATTAGGTTTCTTTCCAGGAAGATGATCTGAGCAAGGGACTTACTTGTTCAAAGAAAGACCGCCTTGAGGATTCTCTTGGAGTGAGTCGGTTAAGTAATGACAACGCTCGGCTATTATACGTGTATAGTAAATCAACCTGAAGACTAGAAAGTTGATACAGTAACAAAGTGGCGCATGGCATCAACAAAAGGTAGTCCTCGGAGTATGGCATATAACCTAATGGCACGTGTCAAAATTTACGACAAAACGCTCGCGCACCGACATGGTGGCAGTGCACAGTGAACGAAAGGGAGCATTATTTATTCATAAAAGGGGATAGAATAAGGGAAGAACCAACGATGAATCGTCAGAGTTGGTATCTAGTTGTAACCTCCAATCTGCTGTCTGCTTTCGTAACGGTGATTATCGTTCTAGCTTGGAGCAAAGGAGGCCTACTACTATACAGAAACAACAGCGTCGTTCATGATGGCAACCCCAGACTGCTGCAACTCTACTGTTGCGTCTGTAAGGACCCAGACGACGATGCATGGGAGACACAGCTTGGATCGCGTCTGTCTCGGGATGCTACTCTGTTCAACAACAAGTTTGACGTGGGCGACGACGACGACGACGAAAACGATATCTACAAAGATCGTTGCAAGAATAAACAAGGCATGCAGTTCATCGAGCAGGGTGGGGGGATATGCATGATTGACAAGGACTGCCGCTACCAGTTCTGCAACAAGGATCGAGAAAAGGTTTCTAATTTGCCAGCATATACTGTTGACGTTCGAACTCCTGATGACATTACAGCTGCGTTGGAGTTTGCAAACAGATACAACGTTCCAGTTTCCATCAAGACGACAGGTCACAGTGAGTATAATAGCATTCGAAGGCTATATGATCGATGGCTCTCACCTCAGTAGAGGTTCGAATTGGGTATCTTTACTCACCATGCGCTCCATACTTTACAGACTTTGTTGGGTCATCAATCGCCAAGGACTCTCTCAACATTTGGATGGCCAACTTTCCTAAGGATGGTGGCATTGACACGGAGTATCGAGACTCCTGTGGAGTTCAGTACACCACCATGGTACGTACATCTCATTCAATATTGCGACCGTTATATCCTCAAGCCTACCTGCGTTGTATTGATTCGTTGATTGATTGCCCTTTCCTTTGCAGAGTATCAACGGCGGCGAAGTCTTGAACGACGTTTTGGAGAATATGCAGGGGCGTCATCACATTCTCAGCGGAGATTCACGATCGGTTGGCATGGCTGGGTGGTTGCAGGGAGTAGGGTTGAGCCATACGTCTCGCATGTACGGCTTGGGCATTGACAACATTGTCGCCCTCGACGTTGTTCTCGCGGATGGGACACAAGTCACCGCAGACTCTTGTACCAACCCAGATTTGTTTTGGGCGCTTCGTGGAGGTGGAGGAGGTGAGTGCTTTTGTTTTTGTTATAACCAAAATGGCATGTATCTCGTGCATGCGCCTCTTGTGTGAAATCACTCTTATTAACATATATTCAGGAACGTACGGGGTAGTTGTTAACATGAAGTACAAGCTCTTACCACCGACCAAGATAACCATTGTCAATTTTCGTCTTGAAGAGAGGAATCGAGATTCGCTTCGAAGATACTTGCAGTACTGGGCAGCGGTTTCACCACACTTGGAAAATCGTGTGGGTGGGGCTTGGTTTACATCGTGGAAACTCGAACTGTATATTATTGGGGATGAAACTCTTGCCAACGAACTATTTTTGGACGACTTTCGAGAGTGGCTTACTAGGGACTTTGATTTTGACTACGACTTGGATGTGGAGGAGTATGGCAGCTGGTACGACTTTCAGGGGGGACACGATGAGTACGAGTATGTTCGAGAGGAAAAGCACTTGGAGGGTGGAGGACATGGGCCCAAAATATCAACTCGACTTGTTCCTCTTGAAATGGTTTTGGATGACCCACAAGGCATTGTCGACTTTCTTGTTGACTTGACCCTGGACGATGATACCTTTGGTGCGTATTGGCTTGGTGGAGCAGTCAACGATGTTGGTCCAGACGACACCGCTGTCCACCCAGCAATGCGCAGTGCCATCTGGGCCATTACAACCACATCCGATTTCGGAGCCAGAGCGGTACGGAACAAGTTCGATAATAACATATCCGGATGCTCTTTCAATCACCATTCTCCGAGTGAGCCGGAGTGGCGGACTGCTCTTTGGGGAAACGAGCACTATGACCGTCTGTTGTCGATCAAAGAGAAGTACGATCCCAACCACAGGTTCAACTGCTGGCACTGCGTTGGTTACCAGGGAGCAGAGTACGAAGAATTCTGACTCTTGTGCAACCAAGTCGTAACATAAATACCATGCAATTGCCAGAGTATGCTTGAAGTGAGATACATCTTCAAGGCTTTTGCAGTGGAGAAAATGTGAGGGTTAGTTTTGTCCGTTGGATTATGGCCAAATAGTATGGCTAACTGTAACCGTAAACTAACCGTGGGATACGTTGAGTTATTAGATGTTCTTGATGGTTCCAGGAGATCACTTTTTGTGTTCTAGACAGTTCTTTTCGCAATCCATGCTCACAACTTCAACAAGCCAATGGTGGTCGATGCTCACAAGCACTACCCGAAAGCACCAAGCATCATTGGGTCTCGTGCAGCGCAAGTATAATCCCCACCATGCAGATGCTTCTTGTCGCCTCATCACTATATTTAGGAGTCGCAAGCGCCTTTGTACCTTCTCCTCTTGGTCGTTGCAACCAGGCTCATCATCGACATGATGCATCACTGATGGCAAGCATGAACCTTGACGACAGCAACAGCAATGACGGCTTCATGTTTGACAAAAATATGATTCGAAAGGGTACACAAGTTGTCGCCACTGTCGTATTTGGACTCTCCACTCTTGCTGCTCCCTCGTTTGCAACAAGCACAACAACAACGGAAAGCACTTACGATGGTTTTGCCGACTATGCCAAGGACAACCAAATGGAACAGTCGGATGTTGGTTGCTTCATCAACAAGTGTGGCGAACAAACGAAAAACCTGTTTACTAATCCACGGGGCATCAAGGGGATATCGTGCTTGGGCCGATGCAAGGGTGACCAAACAGAGGCAACTCGTTGCTTTGCGGAGTTTGGATCCAAAGATTTGAGCAACTTTCTCTCGTGTGCCATTGAAGAAAATGAATGTATGAAGATGCCAAAAGGAGAGCTCATCGAAAATACTGCGGAAGATGTAGGATATGCCAGCGCTCCTGTCCAGAATTTTGACCCCAAGTCCTTGGTGGGCACGTGGTACAAGACGGTGGGATTGAATCCCAACTATGACATGTTTGACTGTCAAACCAATGTCTTTACTGCCACGAGTGCCTCAGACGAACTCGACATGCAAATCAATCTGCGTATTCCGTCAACAGACGGAGGAGGGTTCTTTAGCAATCAATTGTATGAGCACATGATTATCGATGGAAAGACAGACAATAATCCAAGCAAGAGAACTATGCACACGTCCGGGAAAATGAATGGCTTGTCGTTTTATGAAAATTGGTATATTTTGGGTGAATCAGACGGTTCAAAAGGTATACCAGAATTCAAACTAGTTGCCTTCAAGGGCCATTCACTACAGGGCAACTACGAGGGTAGCTTTGTGTATGCTAAGGAACGTATTCTTCCCGAGGCCGCTGTTCCAGCCGTTCGAGAGGCTGCGACAAGGGCTGGACTCGATTTTTCCAAATATAAGCGCATTGACAACACATGCCCTGCCGGAGAACCATTGAATGATCGCAGTGCCGCTACTGCTACAGGAAACTCTGACTGGGTTGATTTGGTGGTGGGTGAGGGAGGAGTCATTGATTGGATCTCTCCAGGATGGAGAGGTGAGTACAAGAAGTAATATGCTTTGAACACAACTGATAACAGAGAGGTAGCTTTGGAAGACAGACACTTGTGAATTCTTGGATGATTTGTTATTCTATTAAAACCAAATTGTATCTCCGTGTTCGGGAGTACTCGCAAGGCACTGTACGTGCGCCAAAATACTCAACAATCTCTGCTGATAGGCATACATTAGAGATACATTGCGTCACAAGGGTTGACGCAAACCCTGCATCAATTTCACCAGCACAGAGCAAGAACTGCTACGAAGAGACACGGACAACGGGGCGTCATGATGGGAAATCACAATGGGTTGACACTTCTTGCGCGTAATCGAATTCAACTATTGCGTTATGTCAGATCAGCTAAGCGACTCGTGTCACTGACCTTGATGCCCATAACAATCCCCGATCTAGAACAGACAGCGGGAACCATTCCCTCACTATAGCTATGCTAACTGGCATTGATGCGACAATAGCTATAAACATTTAGAAATGCTAAACTATACTCCAAGTAGTAACTACGCTCGCCCTTGAACAAGCCAACAAACACCCCTCTAGCCCACATCAGTCGGCGAGAAGATACTTTCTGTCAAACCTCTACGTACAGGAATCGAGAGCTCATCTATCCACTGTACTCCAATGGCCATGCTAACAATCTGCCGACCGCCAGAAGTTCTTCGATGCTCAACCGTAAACGACATCCAAGCCATCAACCTTATCGCAACCCCATGACTTAGCTTGCTCAAGTTTCTCTTGTCTTCACTCGTTAGATCAATAGAAGAGCAATCTAAGTCACAACCTACCAATTTCGACAAACTTACCAACCTTCGCAACCTTCTCAAGGCCAATGCCTGCCTCCGTTCCTTCGAACTGTGGTGGAGGATTATATGGTTACCTCAGCATCGTCGTCTCCGACGCCATCTACGCAACCCTCACCAACCCCCCGTCGCTATGCAATTTATTTTGTCTGCGGCGGCGTTTACGACTCAGAACAAGCTTCTTCTTTCTTCAACCGCATTCGCTGGTTCTTCCACTGTCACTACTGCACGCCCAGCAGTCGTCTCTTCTTCCTCAACCACATTCGCTGCTGCTTCTTCCACAGTCACCATTACTTCATCCCCCGATGTCTTGGTCAACAATGCTGCTAGAATCTTGAGATGCTTGGGGCTGTCGTTGATATGGTTCTTGAGAGTTTGCAGTCGTTTCTTGGCATTTTGAATCCTCGTCTTGTAAAAGCATCGAATGCGATCGCGAAGTCTCTTGTCATCCAAACTCGCCTCAAAGGAATAACCGCTATTCTTGGCTTCTACTTTGATTCGTTTCACCAATTCAATATTGTACGCTTGCTGTTGTTTGGATTGAAATTGATTGGCATAGAATTGGGGCATTTTGTCAAAGAGGACTGCCTCGAGTTGAGGATATTCGTTCCAATAGAATTTGGGGCGAATGAGGGTACTAATAGCAGGTCTCTTTGGTCTGCAACGAGGTCGTTCTTCGAGGGCCATGGCGAGGATTAGCGCACGATTCGTTTGTTGGCAATTCAAGTGCTGGTGAATCTTGTGAGCTGACTCCTTGTGCTCTTGGGTCTGGGGAGGCTTGACGGGGCGAGGCTTCTTTCCAAACTTGATTTTAGAGGGTGGTCCGTGGTATGCATGAAAGCGAGCATTACGAATCTTGATGGCTTCGGCTGGTGGGGGAGAGAAACAGATAGGATGTCAGAGAATTATGAATATTGACGCATGATGATACAAAGGCTTTAGCAACTTGGGAGTCGAAAGGCAGGTCTTCTCTGTTCGGCTCGAGAACAACAATGATAC
>JAVCKV010571788.1:0-10000 GCA_032274145.1 Herpochondria borealis | reverse complement strand
GGTAACCAAGAGCATTGCGCTTCATTTGAGGTTTATTTTCAACCTGGTTATATATATAGGCCTTTAGGAGTTGAGTGTATGCGTGCCCTTATTTCTCCAAATTGCAATCCATTAGATTGTGATTCTATTACACAGCAATGGACTACCTCAGAAGGATCTTATTTGGCTAACTCGGATAATGTTGGTGTTAATGTATCTTTCGTTGCATCAGGAAATACTGCTGTAACAACTATTAATACAGGTGCAAATTTTGGTGCTAATAATTTCTGGGCACGAAATTTAGTTGGACGTTCTGCATTGGATTTTTTATTGTTTTGGGATGCGCAACCAGAAAATCCATTGGCTAATATTGATTTGCCAGGGGATGATAAAGGAAGTGGAATTATAACAATAACTTTTGATCAACCGGTAAGGGATCCATTATTGCATATCGATAAATTGGGAGGGAATGGAAGAAACAGTGAGGTTGCCCTATCAAATTCCGCTGAATTAACTCTATTAACATCAGGTATACAATTAAGTAAATTAGCAGGAACAGATGGTTTTGATGTAGATCCAATATTGAAAACGGTAAAGCGAAGATCTCCACAGCAGTTATCAAGTTTTGGTACAGAAGCTGATCAGCAGGTTGATGAAGGAACTGCGGCAGGTACAGTAAAGTTGGAAGGCTTAGTATCTACCGCGCAATTTTCATTTACAGGTGCTGGTGTAGAAGGTTTGGGGGCAGATGGTATTGAAATTATTCTAGAATATTGCGGATTTGATAATAATAGTTTAGTTGTGGATGCAGGAACAGATCAAACCATTTGTGCAGGAGCAAGCACTCAATTAGATGGTAGTCCCGTTGCTATGGATGATTCATCTCCTTATACCTATTCTTGGTCACCAACCACAGGGCTATCAAACCCATCAATTTCCAATCCGATAGCAAGCCCAACAACAACAACAACTTATACACTAACAGTTACGGACGCAAACAACAATAGCGCTACAGATCAAGTAACAATAACAATAAATGATGCACCATTTGTAAATGCAGGAATGGATCAAACCATATGTGCAGGAGCTTCAGTACAAATTGGTAGCCCCGGTCAAAACGGAAATACTTACAGTTGGAGTCCAGCAATAGGGTTAAGCGCTTCGAATATTGCTAACCCGATAGCTACACCTATAGCAACAAGAAGTTATACATTGATTGTAAGTAATTCAAACTGTCCAAATACTTCAACCGATCAAGTAACCGTAGCGGTTAACAATCCAGAAACAAACGTTTCCTCAACGCAAGAAATTTGTTTAGGAAACACAATAGGATTAGAAGTTTCTGGAGGAATTAATTACAGTTGGAGTCCTTCAATAGGATTAAGTTGCACCAATTGTCCTAATCCATTAGCATCACCAAGCACTACCACTAATTATACTGTTGCTATTACTGGTGTTAATGGTTGTGTTAAGCAAGAAATGGTAACAGTAATCGTTGCTGCACCATTGGATGTTGATGCAGGAGCAACTGTTGTGGGCTGTATCGGAGATGTTGTAAATTTAACAGTAACAGGTGCTGATGATTATTTGTGGTCACCATCGGGAGGATTATCTTGTAACACTTGTGCCGAACCTCAAATAACGATAAATAATAATGTGACTTATGTTGTTACAGGATTTAAAGGGAATTGTGTCTCCTCGGACACACTAAGTATATTACTGGATTCATTATATAATCTTAATTTTTCTTATACGATAGATGGTTGTGGAATTACGTTAGATGCACTTCCTGGAGGATTAAATAGTTATGAGTGGACTTTTGGAGATAAATCAGGAACCGTTTCAGGTCAATCAGCAACACATCAATACTTAACCCATGGAATTTATGAGGTTTGTGTTGTTGCTAAGGGAGGCTGTAATGAAACTACACAACAAAAATGTGCGTTAATTGAAATTAGGGCAGAAGAGTGTAACTGTTTAGATAACGTTCAAAACATTCCGAACTAAATGAAAAGAATAGGTATCATATATTTATTGAGCTGCATTCTTTTATTGGGGTGTGGAGATCAGAAATTAACTCCATTAGAGTATGTGCAGTGGGTAGAAAATCCTGTTAATGGATTAAAAGTAAAAAAAGAAATAGGAGCTTATCAATTCGTATTGCAATATCAACCATTAGTTTATACCATTCTAAATGAATTACAACAGGAAGAAATTGAGGAGAAAGTGCTCCAGCAAAAAATAAATGTGAAAGAAGGATTACAATATGTAACATTAAAAATATCTGCTCAGCATAAATCGATCTTTGGAGGGAAAAACTTAACAGATTCGGTTCGGCATTATTTGAATTATGAAATAAAAAGAGATTTTTATTTGTTGGAAGAGTCAGACACGCTGCGATGTCAATTATTTCACTATGAAAATACCAATGGTATGACACCTCACGATGCTTTTGTATTAGGATTTGAACCTAGTGAGCATAAAATGAAAGATAAAAAGTTTTTGTTTAAAGCGAATATTATTGACTTGGATAAGGTAGAGCTAGATATAAAAAATGCAGCATTAAACAGCATACCGAAAGTAAAGACGATATAAAATTATTGAACTATGATTAATAAAATTAGAAACAGCAGATGGGCGAAAGTATTTTCCTTAGTGATGGGGGTCCAGCTTTTTATCTTTTCTGTTTTGCCACAAAATGCTATGGCATTAACTGGCGGTCCTTCTCAACCTGAGTTCAGTTCATTTACTCCAGTAGGGGTTTCTGATATGGTTGATTTATTTACTGGAGATTTTAAATATAACATTCCTTTAATGGATGTAGGAGGTTATCCCATCAATTTAAGTTATGCATCGGGTATAGGAATGGAACAACAATCGAGTAGTGTAGGTTTAGGCTGGCGTTTAAATGCAGGTGGAGAGATCAATAGAGCAATGAGAGGTATTCCCGATGATTTTAATGCAAGTGATCAAATCATAAAAAGAAATAACATAAAACCAAATTTAACAGTTGGTGCTAATATGACTGTTTCTCCAGAAATAGTAGGAAAGAATTTGCCAATAAAATTAGGTTTTAACTTTGGTGTTTTTTATAACACTTACAAAGGTTTAGGGTATAGCGCAGGTATAAATCCTTCAATTGCTATTGGCGATGAAAATAAATCTCAGCTTAATCTCGGTTTAGGTGTTACATCTAATTCTCAATCGGGAGTGAGTGTTAATCCAAAAGTAAGTTTAGATTCTAAATTTAATGGAGATATAGAAGGAGAGAGTGTCGGAATGGCTTCAAGTTTAGGTTTTGGAGGCAGTTATAGCTCTCGTGCAGGATTAAAGGCCATTGCTTTTGATGCGAGTATTAAATCTGATAAAGGGAGTCAAGTGAACGGTGGTAATGATATTGATAAAAAAAATTCTTTTGGAGTAAGTTCTTCCATTCCTGTAGGGATGTCAACGTATATTCCGAATGTTGGTAATGCGATGTCTAGTAGTTCGTTTTCTGCAAATTTTGGAACTGGATTAGAATTATTTTGGACCAATGGGAAAGTACAAATAGGTGGATATTATAACGAACAACATATAAGAGATAAAGTAGTGGCTTATCCGGCTGCAGGCTATTTGTATGCTGATGATGGTAATCAAATGACCAATGCCATGCACGATTTTAACAGAGAAAAAGATGGTGCAGTCAATAAGAGTACACCGCACATTGCCATGGCGCAAGCTACTTATGATACTTACAATGTATCCGGACAAGGAGTTGGAGGGATGTATCGCCCCTTTAGAGATGCAGGGACCGTTTCAGATCCTTATGTGCAAAGCAGTTCTAATGGAGGTTCGATTGGAGGAGACCTTGGTGCTGCTCAGATTTTTAAAGGAGGATTAAATTTCTCATACAATTATAATTCTTCTACCAGTGGAAGATGGTCGGGTAGTAAACCTAGTGCAAAACATAATTATAAAGGAGCTGAAAGCGTCAACAATACCCCTAATGAATATGAACCATTCTACTTTAAGAGTGCAGGAGAATTTTCTGTAGTAGAGGAAAACTATTTGGATAAGATCGGAAATTTAGATCCTATGCGAATAGAAATTGAGAAAGATGGAAGTGCGGTAAATAATTTTAAAAGAAGAACCTCGTTATCTAGCGCCCAAGAAGCCAATCACAATGTAACGGATTTAAAGCGAACAGAGCGGGTAAAGAGAAATCAATCCATGTCTGTATTAACGGCTGATGCTGCAAGTGTAAACGGAGTTGAGAAAATACGCAGCTATCCGGATTTAACTACTGGATCGCATAAGGGGTTTGATGATGGGGTTAACGGCAGGTTAGTCGATGGAAGAAAAGCACACCACATTTCAGAAATAACCATTAACAGGAATGATGGGGCACGTTATGTTTATGGCAACCAACAATACAATTACAAGCAAGTAGAAGCTAGTTTTAACGTAGCAGGTAACAGCGCAGATTGTGCCAATGGTTTTGTAAGTTATACACCCAATCAAGACAATACGGTTAAAAATGAAAAAGGCATCGATAACTTTTTTAGCAGTACAGAAATGCCTGCCTATGGAACAGCTTACATGTTAACCTCTGTGTTATCTGCCGATTATGTTGATGTGAAAGGAGATGGATTAACCGATGATGACTTAGGGAATTATACCAAGTTTAATTATACCCGAGTGTATGGCGATGACAATCCTTACAAGTGGAGAAACCCTTATGGTGTAAATCAGGCTAATTTTAGTGAAGGGTACAAAACAAAAGCAGAAGATAACAAAGGAAATTATGTATATGGTGAAAAAGAGATATGGGAGGTACAAAGCATAGTTACCAAAACCCATGTAGCAGAATTTTATTATTCTGCTAGAAAAGATGCTTATGATGTGGTAGGTGAAAATGGGGGGCAAGGCACGAATACACTGAATAAATTAGATCGAATAGAATTATATACGAGATGTGATAGAGAAGCGAATGGAGCGGATGCTACCGCATTAAAGAAAGTACATTTTGTATACGATTACTCCCTGTGTAAAGGGATTCCATCCAACAATAATGCAACTGCTACTGGTAATGAATTATCCAATGGGGGAGGTAAATTAACCCTTAAAAAAGTATTTTTCACCTATGAAAATTCGAAAAAAGGAGAGTTAAGTCCGTATCAATTTCATTATGCCGATCCAGATCACGACAAGGTGATGAATCCTTTTAACAATCCTGATTATGCTTTTAGAGGAAATGATAGATGGGGCAATTATAAAGTGAATAATGGGGGTTCTTCTTGTAATATTGCTAATGGGGCATTGTCTACGGCAGAAGATCCCTATGTAGAACAAGATAAAAGTACAGCAGATGTAAATACTTCGGTATGGCATTTAAATACATTGCAATTGCCTTCAGGAGGAGTGATCAAGGTAGATTATGAATCGGATGCGTATGCCTATGTCCAGGATAAAAGAGCTACACGAATGTTTAATGTGGTAGGTTTTTCTAAAAAGTTAGGAAATCCAGATGGTAATGATCCGATAAAATCAGAATTATATGATAACGTTGGTACTAATACTAAAGAATTTTTATATTTTTCTGTTGATCCAGGTACTAACGCTGCTAATTTTAAGCAAAAATATATTGGAGAGGGGCAAGATGAGATAAAAGAGTTGTTTTTTAAGTTTTTGATTGACATTAATGCTAAGCAAGAATACGAATATGTTTCGGGTTACGTTCCCATAGCCAATAGTGGTTTCGACTCTAGTACTGGTTTGGGTTGGATAAGATTAGCTCCCGTTAATATTAAAGATAACGGAACATTAAGTGCTGAAATTCATCCAATAGCTAAAACTGCCTTTCAGTTTGTGCGGCTGAACCTCCCAGAGAAAGTGTTTGCTGGTGGTGATAAACAGATTGATCCAACATTTGCCTTTATTAATTTTTTAGTTTCAACAATCCAAGATGTTACACAAATGATAGTTGGAGCGAATAGGTACTTGGCTACATTAGGGTTTGGGAAACATGTTTTGCCAGAAAAATCGTTTATACGTTTACAAACACCTAATCAGTCAAAATTGGGAGGAGGAGTTCGAGTTGCGAGAATTGCGATTAACGACAGTTGGGCGAGTATGAGTGGTAATAATGGAACTGCCGATTTCGATTATGGTCAAACCTATGACTATACGATGATAAAAAAAGGATCTCAAACAGCTGCTGTACCAGGAGGAATACCAATAAGTAGTGGAGTAGCCGCTTACGAACCTTTTATTGGCAATGAAGAAAATCCTTGCCGACAGTCAGTAGCATATAGCGAAGCTGCTAGATTGGCTCCAGACAACAGTTTTTATCAAGAAACACCTTATGGAGAATCTTTTTACCCTTCACCAACCGTAGGTTATAGCGAAGTAAAAGTAACCAACCTGTCAAGAGATGGCGTAACAAGAACAGCCACAGGGTATGTGCAACATGAGTTTTATACTGCCAAAGATTTTCCAGTAAAAGTAAAGCGACCTTATACCGATAAAATACCAGAAAAATCAGGCTTATTGGGCAATCTGTTTAAAGTCAACGCAAAAGATAACTTAACCATAAGCCAGAGTCATGTGATAGAATTAAATGATATGCATGGAAAACAGAAAGCACAATGGGTGTATGCCGAAGAACAACAGCAGCCAATTTCTGGCGTAGAATATTTTTATAAAACGCAAAATGGTAGTCAATTATCCAATCAGATTACTGCTATTAATAAATTGGGTCAAGTACAAGATAATGTAAGAGGAGGAATAGAAATTGACATGATCAATGATGAAAGGGAGAGCAAACAGTTTGCGCTAGGTGTTTTTGTTCCGACCAATATTGATATTTCATTGGTGCCAACACCCATACCTTTCCCTTTACCATTACCTTCGGCTTGGCCAAAAGTGACAAGAGAAACAACGCGTTACCGATCTTTGTCTAATACTAAAGTGATTACGCGTTATGGTATTTTAGAAAAAACAGTAGCCTATGATTTAGGATCAAGAGTAAGTACCGATAATTTAGCGTGGGATGCTGAAACAGGAGGAGTAATGCTTACTAGAACACAAAATGATTTTGAAGACCCTATTTATTCCTTTACCTACCCAGCTCACTGGGCTTATGATGGAATGGGACCATCCTATAAAAATATAGGGTTGAAAGTAGCATTGAGTGGTTCAGGAACTGGTTCTTTTAACATTACCGATGGAAGAGGTAAGTTTGTTCCGGGCGATGAAGTGTTGGCAGATGGTAATAAATATTGGGTTACAGCCGCTAATGGCAACCAAATAGAATTGAAAGACATCAATGGCGATCCTGCTGCTTTTACTTCAGCGACTATGCAAGTAACACGTTCGGGAAGAAGAAACCAGCAATCTACTCCAGTAGGTACGGTTACCACACTAAAAAACCCTATACAAGGAAACCAATTGGTGTTTAATGAAGTATTAAATGCAGGGGCGGTAGAGTTTAAAGATGAATGGGATGATTTCTGTGAATGTGAAGATTTATTGGCTAGCACCAATCCTTATGTAAATGGTACTAAAGGAAATTATCGCGCTCAAAAATCGCACTTATTTTTAACGGAAAGAGAGCAGTCCGATAAAAACAGAAATACCAACATCAGAAAAGACGGAACTTTTATTGGGTTTAATCCTTTTTGGAGATCGAATAATGGTAGAGATTGGGCAAAAAACCAAGGGCAATGGACATTTACATCAGAGGTTACTTTATTTAGCCCTTATGGTTTTGAATTGGAAAATAGAGATGCCTTAAACCGTTACTCAGCAGCTGACTACGGATATAATAATACCTTGCCAGTAGCGGTGGCATCTAATGCGCAATACAAAGAAGTAGGTGTAGATAATTTTGAAGATTACGATTGTACCAACTGTGCAGATGATCATTTTAGCTTTAAAGAAAGTACACCAAACATTACAGAAGATGAATCGCATACTGGAAGAAGAAGTATTAAGGTAGGACCAGGGCAAAGCGTAGAAGTAGAAAAAATAATTAATCCTTGCGAGGAAGATGAACAAAAATAAGCGTTTGTGTGTTATGATAGATACTAACAATATAGGTAAATTACAAGCAATGAATTTGAAAACGATTGAACGTTACTCGAAGTTACGTGTGATCACATTTTTAATGCTTTGCATGTTCAGTTTAAATACTTTTGGACAATCGTTTTCTATTAATTTAGGAGGAGATAGATCTATAAGCGGACAAGCTATTGATCCAATTACGGTTCCTCTAACTTTGCAATTTTCTGGAAGTAGCGGCAGTGGAAAAATAATTGTTTCTTTTCCAGAAGAGGTTATACTAACTGACCTTAACATTGAAGCTGACCCTGCAGTTACTATAGAACCGTTTACAATTGATCAATCAGTTGTTGGCCAAAAAAGAGTGGTATTTGATTATATCTATGAAGGTAATGTAAATACGGGATCAATAGGTCTCCTTTTTCAAGGTGTTCGCTTTCCAGATGGTGACTTTTGTATGGGCACGGATTTTGTTTTAAATGCCGAACTTCAAGATGACAATGGTAATGTTTTAGCAAACGCAATTCTAGCAACCTATACCGTTTTAAAGATCAATTCTACTTTTTCTACATTTAATTTAGCATTAAATGAAGGGGCTGATTGTAGAGGGCCATTATTTACTCAATTTAACGTTATCTCACGTTATACAAAGAGAAATAATTTGGGTCAAGGCCGTATAGTTTCTATTCCTACAGAAATAAGCTATACTTTTGACCCACTCAAGTTTAGAGTTTTAGGAGTATATACGTTTATTAATTTAACGTTTACGCCAGTTCCATATACAATGGTTTCTCCAGGATTAATTCAGATGAACCATAATGCTGATATATTTGGTGAATATCAAGTTTATTTAGACCCTTTAGATTGTTCAAATCTGACTAATCAAGTTTTTAGCGTAGCACTGTCAAGTTCTGAGATTCCTTGTGTGCAACCAATTAGTTCCATTACAGAAACAATAGATCAAGCTTGTTGTGGATCTTTAGGTCAAGGCCAAAGCAGTCCTGTTATCCAGAATACTAGTGCTATTGGATGTCCGGAAGCGTGTTCTCAATTGCTTGTTGTAAATATTAATAATCTATTTACAGGAACTGATTTTCAAGGAATGTCTTATACCATTCAGTTTCCTTTTGATGTGACAAATGTGGTTACATCGATTTCAAATACGAGCACCTCTAATCCTTTAAATTCGGACGTATTAACTCTTACGAGTAACCCAAATGAGTATCAGTTGCCTTTATCTTTAAATGCGGGTCAAGCTCATCGATTCCAGATTTCTTTTCGACTTGCTAACCCTGCAAGTGTTTCTAATCCACAGATAATTAGTCAAACCTTACAAAATTCATCATTACAAGTATTGGATAGTCCTGATCTTCGAATTAATTTTCGCACCACTAGTTGCGGACCTCGTGTTCAAATAAGCGAAAGTGCTTTTAGTAATCCTTCATCTATAAACCTTGTTAATGGTGTAGAAGAAGATTTTGAGATTAGACTTCGAATCACAAATTTTGAAAGGTCTACTGCATTAACTGATTTTGAGTTTGAATATTCGCTCAATGATTATTTGTCGGTGAATGCAAATGTTGTTCCTGAGGTTTATTTTGGGTCAGGTTTTCCCGTATATACCCCTATGGCATCCTCTGACTATACCTTTTCTAATGATAATAAAGTTATTTCGTTCAGGAATATTGACATGCCTGGTGATTGTGGTCTTTTAACTAACTTTTTTAATATTAGGTTAAGCCTTAAATCTAACATTCAGAAAGTAACAGGGTCTAAATCCAACGAATTTAAACAATTGAGTCCACAGGTACTTTCTGTACTATTTTTTAATAGACTTGTTTGGAATTTCGAAGGTACAGAAGCTGTTAGTTCATATATGAAAGCATCTTGTGAGGAAATGGATATAGAAAGAGAGGGCGAACTTTTTCTGGCAGACAATACGAACGAATTTTATTATCATTTTGTTTTAGATAACAAT
>JAVCKV010571777.1:0-10001 GCA_032274145.1 Herpochondria borealis | reverse complement strand
ATTGATCTTGCTCGGTGGGACAAAATATGTCCATCGTAGCCAGCATTAGTAGAGCAAAGATTGTGCAGAGGAGCAGAACGCATATGTTTTGCTAATATATTCCAGTGTCCTGCATCGTCTTCTATATCACATGCTGGAGTTTCATCCGACATGGTGTAAGAGAGCTTTCATGAGAGTGATTGGTTGTGTTCCAAACGCGAACCCACACTGGTACACTGAAATGTGCCTCCACGACTGACAGATGCCCGTTTTACTCCGATGGAACCTCGTATCATCGCAATGCATCAGTTCCAATCAAGCACGCGGTCCTGTCTGCGTAAATTGAGGTGCACGAGTTTCGAAATTTCGAAAATGGACTCTCCATCACACTTGACAACGCTTCTGATAAAAAGTACCGCCAGTCTTTCAAGAACTCAGAAGAACACTACAAGAGAACCACTTTTACATTGTTTCGATGAAGTAACAACCCAACATGACAACCTCTGCCTTGTGTGCTTCACCGCGATCTCTTCTTGTCGGGAAATGGACCAGTCAAAATGACTTGGTGGTGGTGGTGCAACCACCCACCAACCACAAGAGAACAACCAAACAAAGAACAACGAAAAGAGAAGCATGTATTCCTTGTGGTGTCGAAAGCGCGGTTCTTCGCGCTGGTCCCTTTGATTTCGATCCTCCTCCTCCTCCGCCTTCCACAGAAACACCCCTTCGCTTCCTCCGTGCGGGAAAGAATGATGCAGCTGAAGGTCGACGCCGATACGAAATGACGCTGGCATGGCGAAGAAAAGTGGGTATGGACTATCAAATTCGATCACCCAACCCCAAATTCGAACTCATAAAACGACACTATCCTCAATACTATCATTTGCGCGGCCGGAACAATGAACCCGTCTGGTACGAGCGACCAGCTGGTGTCAATCTGAAGGCACTGCGGGAGGAAGCCAAGGTGACTGTCGATGAACTCTTGTTGCACTACGCTACCATGACGGAGTTTGGATGGCAATGTTTGGAGCAAGACGACTTCGCGCAATCCATTACCGTCATTGACATGGAGGGTGTGCGGCTCAAGGACTTTGTTGGAGAAGTGGTGGACTTTACCCGAAAGTGTTCCGCGTCCACAGGCGATCACTACCCAGAGCGTGCGGGTCATGTGATTATCGCGAATGTGCCATCGTGGTTTAAATGTGAGCATCGTCAGAATATTGCTTCTTTGATACACTTGTTGCTACAGTAGTCTCGGGCTAACATTTGTGTTGCTCCCTGTCAACTACACAGTGGTTTGGAATGTTGTCAAGACCTTCATTGATGATGTCACATTGAGTAAGATCAGCATCGTGCGCGGCAAGAAGGATGTATTTTTGACAATGTTGGAACGAATACCAATTGAGAACATTCCTCCAGAATACGGAGGAAAGAGCATGCCGCTGGGTCAAAGCCCCGAAGAGCAGATTCTTCGTGAGTTCATGACACATAACAATGCAGTAGCAAATGGCACCGCGACATGTCAAGGTGTAAATGGAAGTTCACCTTGTCGGTTCTGTATCTGGAGACCCGTGCGATCGTACTAGTGGAAGAAAAGAGTATGGCGACGAGCTTCACAAGCTCTTGATTCTGGGTAGAACAACAAAAGCAAGCAGCGTGCTCTAGGCAAATGTTGAACTTAGTGGATCTGAAAACACAACGTCTCAAACAGATCGCACACACAAAAGGTGTTGTCGCCAGTGCCATCATCGTCGCCATGCAAATCAAGGACTCCTTGATCGCCGTTTGGGTTGCCCCAGGCTTCGTGTTCCTCTGCTTTGGGGCACTCGAACGATGCTAGGAAGGAAGTTAGTGGTGCGTTGGCTGTTTTCTTTTGGCGGCTTTTATCAAGACGACCTAAGGTACTGCACAATTCGTGTACACTGCTACTCTCTGGAATCATCGTGGGACTCAATCGTTGGTTTGGAAAAGAGGACGGGCCAACCACACGCCATTGCCCTTACAACAAGAAATTGGGCTGGATCGCGGTGTATGCTACGGTCGTCCATCTACTTACTAGTGGATACGTCTTGTTCATTATGGGGGAGATTCCAACAGCAGGCTTCATAGGATGCTTCATGGACGCTTCCGCTTGGTTCATCACGATGCCGCTCGGTCTTTATCACGCGCAAAAGAAGAACTGGGAGTAGCATCGATTTACATGATTGCCTTCGCCGGTGTCTTGTTTTTCACCCCCTAATAATTGACTCAAAGGTGCTCTAAGCGGCTGAAGACTTTGACACCAGTGTGCCCAAATACTTTCGAGAGTTTTTAACACTATGTGATTGGCCTTTGGCACCAGCCTCGGCATTGCCGCGATGTATGCGTTTTCGGACGTGTTGAAGGTGCGGGGTGATGAGAAGGAAAAGACCTACTAGCCAGGAGTGGACGAAGTCTATTAGAGTACACATGCATACATGCATAACGAGCATATAGTTGTGATATATCCTATGTACCAGACATTTCTCTACTCGGGACCTGCCTATACAATCCTACCGATCTGGACCAATGCTTTCACTTTATCATACGTGTGCTGAGAGGGAGACTTCGCGGGTAGTTCAAGCGTGCACCAGCAGCCACCGTCATATGCTTCCCAACTGAACAGAGTCTTGGTCTGGCATTGCAGTGTTTGATGGGATCTGCATCTTAGTGCACATCTAGTGTATACTCTCTCTTTCTAAGAGAGGAGTACCAGTTATCAACAGGTTGTGGTATTTTGGAGCGCGACTTTCGGAGTTGAGTCGGCGCTCATCCAGCGTGCCGTGGCCAGAAACCCTACCAAGGTCCTGGCAATACGTGTACGCGCTCGCAACACGACGTCTGCGCATAACTCACCGTCGCGGTGGCTCTTCTTTCCTCTCCTTTTTGGCAGTCATAGACTGCATTCATCTGTCATGCGCATAGACTACCGTATACGGTACTACGTACATTATGAACATCATTGCCGGCTCATGCTGGGCGAAGACGGTGCTACCCACCAGATTCTGGAAGACATCGGCATGATGCGTATGCTCCCCGGCATGACCGTCATCGGCCCCTGTGGTTATAACCAGACCAAGGCTGCCGTACAGGCCATCGCCGAGCAACACGGCCCGGTTTACGCTTTGGCCGTCTCGGCTGGCCGATCTTCGTCCCCGAAGACCAGGAGTTCGTGATCGGACCTGCACCTCAACGAGGGTAAGGACGTTTTCATCTTCGCTACCGGTCACCTCGTATGGAACGCTGTTGAGGCCGCCCGCGAGCTGGAACCGAAGGCATTAGCGTTGACCTGATCCATATCCACACCATCAAGCCCACAGGAATTTACAATGAGGGGTTTGCAGAGTCAAAAGCTAGGAACAAATACGTGCAAATGATGTTGAATTATGAAGTGTTACGGTGGCTTCTGTACCACTTTCCCACTCAGTCTCACAGGTGTACCCTTTTGATTTCTGCTGACCAGCAGTGCTCTCGTTGGTTGTTTTCAAGTCACTCTCCTTTGCTGTTGCAAATAATGACAGTGCAACAAATGGGAAGAACAGTGCAACAAATGGGAAGAACAATGCAACAAATGGAAAGAATACGCAATCGTTCCATGCATTGCTCATGTTGTAGATTGAGTTGTTGCTGGGACGCCCTAAGATCGTCTTGAAACACAATCAAGCTGCGTTCAAGCACCGGAACTAGCTTATCGACCACTTGCACCACGTTGGCGGGAGGGCCACCACCCATGGAAGCACTCAACCCGACAGGATCTGGGATGCCAGGGCACGGTGCCGCTAGATTCAATGCAGCTTTACGGTGATTAATACAAGGGCAGAGGTCACCACAGAAGTGTCCACTCGATCCACAACAGAAGCATTGGTGCATCAAATCCGTGAAATAGCAACCAGCCTCGTTGTCTTTCCCTTCGGTGCCTTTTGCGGCAATCAAATCTAGACGAGGTGGAGCGTTTCGGTTAGCAACAGTACTAGGCACATCGAGGGGCATTGCAGAAGGTTTCTGAGTGGGTTCATTGTGTAGTCTAGATTTCTTTGTCGTTGTAAAGCAATTGGCGGTTGCGATCACTATCTTCCATTGGATTGAAAATGTGAATGAGACAAAACGACAGTGGCCGAAAACGTCGATTGTAGTACTGTGCCTTTCCTGGTGTCGAGCAACTTGCAAATACCCCACATCACCGACACCTTGTGTACACCTTCTCTCCATTGCTCCAATAGATGGAAACAGCTCGTATTGTATTGGAGTTTATGGGAGATGACCTTGCACGGCGCAACGTGCTTTTCGAGTTTTGTTGTTCGAACTGCAATGCTGGCAACGTTATTGGAGCGTTTCTCATTTACTGTACTGGGTTCGCACACGATAATAATGCTATAAAATACGATATGCAACTGCGATTCTAGATATTCCAAACAACTGTCCCACGAAACCAGCTCTCGGTGGTGCTCCTTTTTATAGTGGAAGGGGTGCTTGCTGGAGACACCATGGAAGATGGTAGACATACGACAACATATATACAGCAGGCATTTGGCAAACTATTTTTCGATGGAAGAAATGTTTGATTCTGTCAATCGATTTATTCAAACCGACTTTACAACCTTGCGTTAGCATAGCGGCGCTCATCATTCGTTGAATCAAGCGGATTGATGCAGCGCAACGCCATATCGCTGTCTCCTATTTCCTTGTGAGGTAATATGAAAACTCGTGTACACCCTTCGGTATTTCTTACAATATGGACTCTTCTTTTCAACGTCCTTGAATGCGAAGCAGGATGCTTCAGACAATCAATTGCACGCCAGCTACCAACCTTCTTTATCTGAAGTCATTGAAACAAGCAACGCTCCGCGTATATACCAGAAATGTCGAAGCACCTCCCTGTTCTATCTTGTCAACGAATCATCGGCGTTCAGGGGGGACGACGCACTCAGCCTCACTAGACGACGGACATTTGAAACGTCGCGCAATGTAGTAGCTTCATCCGGTTTCTACTTTAATTTTGGCAATTTTCTATTGCTCTGGGATCGTTCAAGTTCAACTTATCAGTTCGTCGGTATCAGCGCCTTGAAGGACAGAACCTGGAAATCGTGTTGGGCACAAACATCCGGCCGGCTGGGCATAATTGCTTATTGCTTACTGCGACACACGTAGAATTGCTGGTCGTAGGACCAGAAAGCCCTTCCCATTTTTCTTTAGAGTGTTGTGCAGACAGTGAAGTAGAAAAGCCACCAACCAGCATCAACACCATAGCCATTGAAGTAGTAGCCGAAACAAACCGCGTAGAGCTTCTACCAGGTATTAATGTGAGATTAAAATTATCGGCAGGCTCGCCGAAGGGCAAGCAAGTTGATCTTGCCGCGCCGTTCGTTTTCGTGGCGGTTTTGCATGGTACTGTGCTGACGAGTACAGTAGAGAACTCGAGGCATATAACCACATGGTACTCGAATTCGAACATGCTAATTATGAACTCCATGAGCAGATGGTGCATCCTTGTACTCCTTGTGGTTGTTCTTCTACAGGCTTTAGTGCCTCAAATTGGAAGAACAAAAGCCATTGTGAAACAGTATGGCGATATTGCGAGAGTTGCAGTCACGACGACGACGACGACGACGACAAGAGACTGTCACTTGATCACACGTGCTCTCCTCAGCAGCAACAACACGAAGTCGCGGGCTGCTGAAAACTTCTCCATTGATATGGACTCGGTAACCTGTCGACAACAATATGATGGCACTGCTTTGTCCTCGGTAATGCAACTGCACTTTGATATTCTCGAATGTCCACCTGCCTATCATCAATCGACCTTTATGCTCGAAGTTTGGAACCCTGATACCAGTCGCCTCATGGGTCGCGTAGAACATGGGCGCACGGTTTTGCGGGATGGATGTGGTGTGTATTCTGCCAGTGCACCGATTGTAACATCACCGTCTTCAAATATTGAAGTGAATCTTTACTGGACATCGCGCTTTCGAACGTACTCGAATCGAATCAAAGATGGTGAAATAGCACATGGTATCAAGGAGGTGCTACTAGCTAAGAACTTGACAAGCGAGGAACTATCGCTCTTCATTGGTAATGAGCGCACGGAATTTCTAAAGCTAAACGCAGATTGGGTTGGAGGGTTGTCTGTTCAAGCGGATGAGGATGCGTCAAATGTAGTACAGCCACAAAGAGAGGACCTTCCAGATTGTTCCCGTGTCCCGCTATCGGAATGGGAGCCTGTGGGTGTATTTCGAGATGATACCGTAGATGGCCTTTGGCCCTATGGTGCGGCTAATTGTCGATTTCGCAGTCGATATGGATACGCCGACAATGAACTGAATGAACGGCTGCGAGGCATTCGAATACGGTTGCTGTTAGACTCGCATGGCGTCCGTTTAACCAGAATGTATCAACAACGATACTGTCCTAATACTACTTTGAAAAAGCTCATCAATGAACACAACATGATTTGCCCCCAAAACCCAGGACTCGACTTTCAATTTGTTCATTGCTTCTATCGAGGTGTCATGAAGCCACACGATCTAAATGCCGACTTTGATGGAATCACCCGGCTGTTGCGACATGGGCACACAAAGGAATGCTGCACAAAGTTCTTGGGTTTGGGAAGCTATAATGTCACCATTATCGGAATGCCATCCTGGGTATACGCCTACGATACCAACGAGGGAATGGACAATTTACTCATTGCGATACAATCTGTCTTGAGGCAGTGTCAAACGCTGTTTCCTGCTGAGTTTGATCGTCACGTGATTTTGTTGCAAACGAGTACTGCTGTCGATTCCGTGTCGCTTGACAAGCGAGCCCCTTCGCAGTCGTGGCGGGCCATTCAAAACTATCGCATCGAACAGTATGTTCAGAAGGTTAAATCAGAACTGCAACTCCCCACAATTCCAATCTTTGAGTTGGTGTACGCTCGACTGGACACGATTCGACGAACAGATGAAACCAGCGACAGTGTTCATTTGCGAGGCCGCAATTACGAAGAGTTGCTTAGTGTGATACTAGCGGCCACCATGTCGGCCGTCGAGGAAAAGGGATTAGCACTGCCAACGGAGGATCCGCGGTGGTGGACAGCCAAGAACGTCTTGGTGTCTCCACCGTGACGAGAACAGCTCGTGATCTGTAACATACTTTCTCATCGTCCTGCTTTTGATACGTAGATACTGCGAAGACTTGCAGGGAATTCATACTAGACTACGAGCTATGATGTATAGGGCTCGCCATCCCACGACTCAAAACCTCGCTGTATTTTCTGAACCTCGCCGCTCCACGAACAAAAATCTTTTGACTTTCTATTATCTCTCTATTGTCATTTTCTGAACGGATTGCTTGATCCATCTTGCTGAAGATATCCAGAAAGCTCCTTCGCAACCCCACCCCCTCTGTTTGCCTTTTTGGTTGCAGCATGTCTTCAGACGTCAACTACGAGAAAAGAAAGACAAAAATGATATCAGCCTCCACTCGGTTCGTTTTGTACTTGGTGACCCTCTTACTACTTGCCGTTTCTTCAGCGAAGGTATTGGAGGATCATGATTCTGAACTCTTTGAAGTGAGTAATTACCATACGGCGATTGCCCAGGGGAAGCGGTCAAAAAGCAAGATGGTACAGACGAAAGCAATGCGTACAGCAGAGAAAGCAGCGATGGACACAGAGGAAGACGAAGAGGAGCGAGGAGGCGAAACTCTTGGCTCGGTTGTCCGCAAGTCCCTGGACAAGACAATGGGCGAGCTACCAAACACGACTCCCGTTCAGCGCATGCTTGTGCATAATGGGCAAATGTCCCTCTTGACCAAGGCACAAGAAGGTAAGTCTACCGCTAAGAAGATTGAAGATTTGATTTTCACAGAGGGTGGTTACGTTGAGAGCAAGAGCGCGAACACCGAAACCTACTACAAGTATGTCAACAGTATAACGAAAACCGAGTATGGGCGACATGTGGAAAAGAGTCGTATCACGATGGTTCTTGTCCTACGCATCCCATCAGACAAATTCCACGAGTTGATGACAGCCCTCCAAGACATGGTAGGAGCCGACAGGGTCCAGAACCTGTCCACCAACTCGAGAGATGTAACTGATTCGTATGTGGACGCTTCGAGTCGTGCAGAGACCTTGAATGCCAGTCGCAAGGCAATGCAGGTGCTGCTCGAAAAGGCTGATAGCGTTAAGGAAGTTATGGAAATCCAGCGGGAGCTCGGTCGATTGACACAAGACTATGAGAGTTTCAAGTCGAGAGCAATTAGTCTGAAGAAACAGTCCAATCTAAGCACTTTGCATCTCAATCTGGTTGAGGATAAGGAGCCGGACGACAAGCGAGAACCAAGGGATGACAACGTTCCGTCCAGGTTTTCTCCAATGAGGACAGCCCAGAAAGCCTTGGCGCATGTTGCATCTATCTTTTCTGTCGTGCTTGATATTGTTGTCTACGCATCCGTCCTCGCCATTGCCCTCGCAATTCCATGTCTCCTCGGCTACGCTATCTTTGGCTCATGCTTGAAAAAGCAGGCCGCCAAAGCTTCCTCGTGCTTGGGATAAGTACGACGTAGTCTGCCTACAGCCACAACATAACTTAGATACTGCACATTTACCCAGTACCCTCCTTGGCAACATTGACAAAGTGTAAATGTGATCTAGATTTCTTCAGCCACTCCTAGACTAGAGAGAGGGCGAGAAGTGAGGCATTGCCTTAAGTTGGTTTGGGTCAGATGGCTCTGACGGGACACTCTACTAGTAGTGTAGGTTTTCGGACCAATCGCGATTCTACGTACTACTCTCTAGTAGAGCGAGCAAATCCAAGGAAGGTTTCTTGTTCGTACGTCAACGACAACCTATTCTCTATGAGACTAGCAGCCAGTCTCGATTGACTGTTGGAAGGAAGTCGTCCAAAACGCTGTCAAACAAGACTGCTGCTGTAGAGAGTACCATGAGATGAGCCTGTTCTAGTTCTCTTGCGCCCGACTGACTGACTCGCGCCGACGTAACTAGTCTATATGGTTGTAAAAAGGTCTACTAGTAGGTACTACTATTCAAATTGTACGCTTCCGTGTCGAGCCTGCTAGCCCCGCACATGTGATTGAACATTTTAGAGCAGCGGGCGTGACACTTCGGAGCAGCCTTGACCTGTAGCACGACTTTCATTAGTGTCGATCGTCCACTTTTTGCATGGAGGCGACTATGTGATCAAAAGATCTTTTCACACAGATAAAGCTACTCGTAGACTAACTCACAAAAGTGCTATCCGTTTAGCTTGATAAAGCTACTCTAGGAGCTCACAAGTGTATAGGTACTGTACTGATTAGCTTGCAGCGCCGACTGCACGTTGCTAGATTCTTGCTACGCGCTCGAGCCACCCGAGGTGGTTTGCAGCGCCCTTTGCTGGATGTAGATACATGTACAGTATAGGTAGCACCAGTTGCTGCTGAGTTTAACTCTTCTTCTACGAAGCCTGTACGCCTGTGTGTGCTAGCGAAGCTTTCTTTAGCGAGCTAGAGAGAGGTACATAGATGGAGCTACAATGACTACGTAAATTGTGAATCCTTTTCTATTTCCCTCCTCCTCCCTTTCCCTTCCTTTTCCATTTCTTTTCTCCCTTTTCCTTGTTCCTTTTCAACTGCACGCCACTCTACTCGTTTGCCAGTACTGTAGTTACTCTACTCTAAAAGTACGAGAAAGCTAGTATAGATAGGTATTCAGAAAATAGTGTATGCAATAGTAGAAACAAGCCTCAGGTACAAGGGCAACAGCAGCAGTTGCAGCAGGGCAGCCCGGGATGGCACCTCAGGACTTAAGTTTTCAAAGATTCTCAAGAGGTCACCACGTACATCTTATACTAGTCCCCACAGGGTTGCTAGATGCTTGTGTGTAGCGGAAGTCGTAGCACAGGTGCGGGAAAATCCGAGATGGGAGGTACGTGTAAACTCGAAGATCGCAACAGAGGTGCGAAGATCCAAAAGATCGCAGCAGAGGTGCAAAGATCCGGTGCGGGAAAATTCAAGATTAGAGGTAC
>JAVCKV010571766.1:0-10001 GCA_032274145.1 Herpochondria borealis | reverse complement strand
GGTTTTAGTCGACCGTGAGTGTCGCCCACTGGCCGTCTATTTTCAATGTGTCGCACTGGCGACTGAAATCCGCGTACTATATAAGCAAGCCATTAATATTAATAAATAATAAGGCAATGTAGATACCGTTTAGTTAGGTAATTTAGTTAGGCCATTTAATTAGGCAAAGAAAAAAACACAATGAATATCACTACTAATTCACTACACGTTAATATTGCGGGCAAACAACTGTTAACCGATATTAACTTAACGATTCCCTCGGGAAAACTGACAGTATTAATTGGCCCGAATGGCGCAGGTAAATCGACACTATTAAAAACCTGCACGGGCGATATAGCACCGACCTCCGGCAGCATTTCTATTAACCAACAATCTATCGCAGAATATTCAGTCGAAGCGTTATCCACATTGCGAGCCGTGATGACTCAAGACTACACGATGGGTTTTAGTTTTACGGTAAGAGAAATAGTGAGCATGGGCTGCTTTGCCTACGAACAAAAAATAAACCACACTCAACGACAAGCGATTGTGGATGATGTTATGCAGTTTATGTATATCAATTCACTGGCCGATCAACAGTTCACAACACTGTCCGGAGGAGAACAACAACGTACCCAGCTCGCTAGAGTGTTAGCCCAATTATGGCATCCGTTACAGCCTTCTTATGAACAATCAACGCCTCGGTATTTATTGCTAGATGAGCCAACCTCTAGTCTGGATATTTTTCATCAATATCAAGTGATGTCGCTCGCCAAAAAACTCACTCAGCGAAACATTGGCGTATTGGCCGTGATTCATGACTTATCACTCGCCGCCAGCTTTGCAGATCACTTAGTATTACTTGAAAAAGGCAACGTAGTCACACAAGGAAAACCCGACGACGTACTACAGCCCCGTTTTTTATCTGACGTTTATGGGATTAGCGCACAGTTTTTTCAGCACTCTGAAGCGTTCAAACCATCGGTCATTATTCAAGAGCCACTTGCCTATAGTACATAGTGCACTCATCACTACTTATAGATACTCATAGCTGCCACCTATAGCCAACCAGAGTCACGGCAATAAAGACAGTCACGACATCAACATGCGGACAAAAGTGGCAAACACATTAAAATGCAAACGCAATTGACAGTCATTATCATTTGCATTAACATCCGTTCCTTGTTAAACCTCCATGTATGGCTAAGCATGGTTTCAATATCCATAGTTCATGATTTAAGAGCATAGAGATTATGTTTGTTTGCTTGTGCAAAGGTATCACTGATACACAAATTAGACAGTCCGTCGAAAACGGGGCATCAAGCCTGCGTGATATTAGGCGCGAACTCGGCGTGGCGACCCAATGCTGCAAATGCTTACCCGACGCACGAGCGGTTATTGATCAAGCATTATCAGACCAAGCACAGACACATAATGAAAACCCGCTATACGCTTCTACACCTGAGCTATTCTTCCCTGCAAAAGGCGCAAGCTAAATCACAACTATTGTTATTCGTGGCTTTGTTTACGATCTTATTTACGATCGTGTTTGTGACTTCATTCACACTTACATTTAGCCAATAAAATCAATCACTTAACACTTTAAACCTTGACTTGCCTGCAGAAACAGACAGAATGCCAAAGCAGCATAGAGCAATAGATAAAAACACTAGACCTCACACTTAACACTAGCTATTCACAACTGGAGAATGACATGAAAGGCGATCCTAAGGTTATCGAATTTCTTAATAAGGCATTAGCAAACGAGCTAGTAGCAATTAACCAATACTTCTTACATGCCAAAATGTATAAAGACTGGGGCTTTGATGTTCTCGGAGACTACGAATTACACGAGTCTATCGACGAAATGAAACACGCCGATCAATTAATCGAACGTATTTTATTCCTAGAAGGCTTGCCTAACTTGCAAGAACTTGGGCGTTTATACATTGGTGAAAACACACTAGAAATGTTGCAGTGCGATTTAAAACTAGAACACCAAGCTATTCCTTTACTGCGTGAAGCTGTTGCGCATTCTGAAACAGTAAAAGATTATGTTAGCCGTGATTTATTTAGCGGTATTTTAGACAACGAAGAAGAGCATGTTGATTGGCTAGAAACCCAACTTAACTTGATCGAAACCATTGGCATTGAAAACTACCTTCAACTGCAAGTAGGCAAAAAAGCCTAACGCTGTAACTCATACATCACAGCATAAGCTACCCTGTTTTTTTTGCTGTAGCTTATAAGCTATACATACCCAGCTAGTGTTCTTTTTTAAGAATAATCTGGGTATTTTTTATTTTTTGCTGGGTTAATAGCGTTAAGACTTTTACAAAGCGCTGAACATCGGCTTGCTGGTCTGCGGCAATAGCCACTGCGCTATCTGGCTTACGCTGAATATCACGGAGCAATACTTGGCGAAATGCCGCCCAACTCTCAAAGTGTTCGTCACCAATAAACCACCCTTTCTCATCGGCACTCACAGTAATATTTATGACTGCAGGCAAACTAGATACCGCCTCTGGAATATCATCACTTTCGGGCACAACAATAGGCAGAGATAATAAACGCGTATTGGCGGTTAACAATAAGAACACAACAACAATAAACACCACATCTATCAGCGGTGTAAGGTCTATATGACTTACCGATTGCTGAGCGCCAGTGCTAACAGGTGAGCTAGAAATCATAGTGGACGAGTTAGTAGAGATCATGATGTTTGCAACTCTGTATTATGGCTGCTTGTATTGTCATGGGCATCAACAGTGACACCCAAGGATAAATGACGGGCATTCATCGAGTATTCTAGGCGATCTATTATAGTGTCGATCCACAGCTGATATAAATGCGATAGCACCAACGCAGGCACAGCGATTAGCAAACCCACCGCTGTCGTGCTCATCGCAACACCCAAGCCCTCGGCCAACATAGACACCTCTACCGCGCCTGCTTGCTGGCCAATATTATTGAAAGCCTGCACCAGCCCCAACACCGTACCCAACAGACCTAATAGCGGCGCTATCACTGCGACCAAGTGGAGTAAACGCAAACCCGATGACAGTATCTTTTTTTGTTGGCACAACCAAAAACAAGCCGCATTAGCACGTTGTGTTTCTTGCGCTAGGGAATATTTTTTTATTAGCGCATTACCTGCCTCATCTAACGATCGAGAAAGCGTATAACGCAACAAGACCACTAGCCTTTCGATGCCCACAATACAAACAATGATAGAACACAGCAGCAGTGGGATCTCTAAAATACCCAGCTGCTGTACTAGGGTGTATAAAAACTCCATAGATAATATCCAGATTAGTTTAAAGAAAACTCAATGGGGATTCTGATCTTTATAAGATCAGCCGCATACTGTTGCTGGGATTGATATTGATACTGAGAAAAGCGCCACTGCTTCACCGCATACACTGCAGCTTTATCGAGCAGAGAAACACCCGAACTTTTATAGACCGATAACTTTTTTTGCTGGCCATTTTCATCTAAAAAAATATCAAGCCATACTGTTCCCTCTTGTTTTTTTCTTCTCGCGACTTCAGGATAATCAGGAGAAACGGGGGGCGCAGACAAGGATGGATTATAAATAATTTTTGGCGAACCACTTGTTGATGCCAGCGATTGATCTCGGCCAACGCTCTTAGTAGCGGCAAGGTTATTTTCTATGATTTCATTTTTTTCACTGTCAGACACGAGCGTAGCACTAGCTTGGTCAACTATTTTTTTAGCTGATGTTTTTTTTGTGATTTCTTGTGTCGGCCGAGTATCTCTTTCAAGGGTATTGGTTAGCACTACACCTTTTTTCTTATGTGATGGCTGTCTATTACTTTTATGAACAAGTGGTTTTTTAATCACCTTTTCCACTACTGTCTTTTCTATTAAACCACGGTTTAATAAGGCATCTACATCATGGCTGCTATAACTAGACGAGGGTTTACTAGCCGACTTACTTGAAGGCGCATAATTTTTGACCGCGACAAATTCTAACGCCAAAGATGAGTATCCAGACTGACTATCGGCCCAAGAAAATTCAGGTTTTTTCAGTGCTTGCGGTAATAAAAAAAGCAGCCACAGATGCACACCAACAATCAACAACCAGCATCCCACGCGGAAACTCCATTCCTGCCAACATAAGTTATTTTGCAATGCGATAATCATCTGTAGCCGCTACCCGGTGATGGCATGTAGTGAATACTACGCCGTAACAACTTGCTTATAATGCACATCGCTCGCCAACGTACTTTCGGCTAGTTTTGTCCATAAGGGATTTTCTTTTTTCTGCTCGTGACGCTGCCCAAAAAACTGAACAATTTGCTGACCATCATCCGCATAAAATTCTAACGATGTAATAATTCCGTGTGAGCTTGGCTTTCTCACTAACCATGCTTCGGCAATGCCCGACTCCATTAGATGTAAATTAAACTCTGGATCTAAAATGTTCAGCCAAGGCCCCATGGCTTTTACTTTATTTATCGTACCGGTAAATATTTGAATACAACCAGAGTTACCGACAAAGCACATAATAGACAACGAAGACTCTGCCGCCGTCATTAATATCCGCTGCAACTCACCAGGCGAAAACTCTTCTGCATAATCGTCACCAATGGCACGAAATGCTTGCTGTCGAGTAATGTTGTGTGTACGTAAGAGTTTTACAAACTGATGCACATCGGTCATGGCTTCCCAATCGTTACGTAATGCTTGCGCATTAGCAGTACCTAAGGGTATTTCACATACTATTTTTTCATTTACAGTATTTTTATCTACAGTTTTTTCAGTATATTCTATGGGGGCATACTGATGCTCGTGTAAATAGTGTTGCAAAATATGGCAATAACGATCGACATTACTAGTCGATTGCAAAAATATTTTTTGTACTGCTGCACCGCTTTTATCAAAGAACTGCAAACTGTAGCGATCACTATTCATCAGCTCTTCGTGTACGGCATACACAAAGTGCCATTGAGATAAAAAAAGGCGCAAATCTATTTTTTTATCCTTGGCAATAACTAAGCCCATTTTTCCGTGGATATTAACGTTTTGATACGTCCCTTTACGTTCGTGTACCGCAAACTCGTTTCGAGTTAGGTTCATGATATAACCTAAGCCTTCAAGATCTTTTAATAGGTTAGGAAAGTCGGGGGTTAACCGCAAACTTCTCACACCGAACTGCTCATCTATCAATTGCGCCTCGTTAATAGACAAACTCTTGGCGACATCTCGCTGTCGCGTTTTAGGATGACGCGCAATAAAATTATTATATTTTTTTCTTAGGGCATTATTTTGCCAAATACGATCAAAACACACTGAAGGTAACATTTTATTATCTCCGATTATTTTTTATAAAAAACATTGTCACTCTGAATAATGATGACGACGTATTAAGTAGATGCCGGATCAAGTCCGGCATGACGACATGCGTAAAGCAAAACATTAAAACTGGCTGCTCAATGTGAATTTATAAGCGCGCCCTTCTTGCAGCAATTCTGTTGAGCCGCTATCAATAACACGCTTATTACCTATGTTTTCGATACCAAAACGCAACTGCACATCGCTAAATAACGTTTTTGCTATACCCACGTCGGCTACGCTATAGGCGTTAATCTCTGTAGTGTTGGCGGCATCGGTGAATTGCTTACCGATGTAACGTAGCCCTCCATCTAAGTGCACACCCCATTTAGGCAAGCTATGCCTAAGGTTAATTTTGGCGGAATGCTTAGAACGATCAGTTAACTCTTTGCCCGCATTAGCAGACGATTTATCTTCGGTATCTAGGTAGGTATAACTAAGATCAACTTTGGTATGCTTACTCTTGGAATAAAATGCCCATTCGGTTTCGATACCTTGTACAAGCGCCTCGTCAACATTGTTATATTCCGCCGTTGTCACAGGGAAAAAGCCGCTATTGTCTACGGTATCGACTAGACCGATTAAGTCATCCACCTTTGTTTTAAAGACAGTAATTGCACCAGTACTGCTATCACTGTTATAGGTAAACCCTAACTCGATTGTTTTGCTCGTTTCTGGCTGCAGATTATTATTACCTACGTAAGTTCGGGTTGGCCCTGCCGACACAACATATGCGGCCGAACCTTCGCGCAAAGATGGCGCCAAATAGCTTTCGCCATAACCCGCCTTAAAGCCCCAAGTAGGTGACAGCTGAGAAAACCAATTAACTTTTGGGCTAAACTCATTTTCATACTTGCTGTGCATATCGTAAGCGACACCGAGTGTTAACTTGTTGTTGTCACCAATATCAATCACATTTTGTAGAAATACTGTGGTTGCGTTAATGGCGTCGTTAAAAATAATACGATCACTACGGTCGGCCTCTTCTTTACGGTAGGTAATCCCGCCACTTACATACTGCTGCTCGGTTAACTGCCCCTGCAAATCAAAGAATGCATTATTTTCTGTTATTTTCCAGATAGACGAGCCTTCAATAACATCCGCATTACTTACCGCCAAGCCGGTGTTTACCGCAAACGCTCCCAACGTTGTTTGATAGTCGATTGAGGTTCTGCGCCGCTGCACATCTAGGTCGCTGGAATTGACACCAGAAAAACCGTTATCAATATCATTCCCTTCTTCATCTCCGTATAAAAAACCCAGCTGCAGGCGATCACTCTTACTTAAATCAACACCTATATCGGCTTGAAAGTTTTTAGTTTCTTTTTCTGACTTAAGCGTTAACAACTGGTTATCGTCAAAAATAGGGTCAACACTGGTTGTCTCTGCCGCAATAGATAAATCAACGCTTTCGCCTAGCGCTCCCGATGCAGCGACACTCACACCCTCTTCATCACCTGCCGAGTCATCGTCGGCTTGTTTACTATAAAGAGAGAGACTCCCGTGCCATTCGCTTTCTGCTTGACGAGTAATAATATTGATCACACCCGCCAAGGCATCCGCACCATAAAGACTAGAACCTGGACCACGGATAACTTCTATGCGCTCAATATTGGCTACGGGTACCCAGTTATAGCGATAGCCCGGCGCAAACGGTAAATTGCGATCGGTATTAGGCAAACGCTTACCGTTCACCAATACAAGCACTTGGTCGGTATCTTGGCCGCGCAACTGAGGCGCTTTTGATGAGTTATTACCGGTGACCACTAGCTGTATGCCGGGTGTTGATTCCAGCACCTCGGTCACCGTTGTCGCACCCGCGGCGCGAATATCATTGGCTGTAATAACCGTTACCGATCCCGCAAATTTTGTAGCATCTACTGGCGCTTTTGCAGAAACCACCACCTTATTCATTTCATATACTTCGCTAGCAAACGAAAACTGTGCTGCCAACAAGCAGCCACCCACCATAAGAATGCTTATGTTTTTATGCGATAACAACATTGATAAACCTTTTTTGTAATTCATGCATTAAAAATAAGGCGAAGCGTTTGGGTGGGGGCAAGCACTCGACCGAAGAGATGCGAATGATAATGATTATCATTCGATATTGCAACACAATATATCGCAGCGCTTTAAAACAGAAAATGAAATGGCTAAAGTAATGAACAAAATAGGCCGATTATTTAAATACGCTTGCATGAAAATAGAGGTATTAATTGGCTCATACTTTTATCGAGGTACTTTTAGTTTTACACGGAATAGCTTTACACCGAATGGAATTAAACCAGTTCCTAATACACACCGTAAAACAGTCAAAATAAAGACAAACTAATGACAAGATGAAATGCAACAAAGAAGACAACAAAAAAAAGTGAAATCAGTTGTCGCATTAGGAAAGACGCACTGAATACGTGCGCTAATTTACCTCATAAAGAAAACGGTATTCATAGATATAATGGCTAATAATAATTCCAATATTCCATCCCCCACTACACCTTTCATCGGGCTAGACACTGAGCCATACACCGGGATTCACACCAGCCTAAACTGCAATAATAGCGAACACTTACATACGCCAAGCATCAATGAATTTCATACAAAAAACGCGCGCCACCCCACCCAGCAGAAAGCGACCTACCCCAACAATGGTGAAGTAGTCATGCCCTACGCGCCAAGTGTTGAACTGCCGAATGGCAACACCGCGATACCGCAGCACTACCTGCGTTTTGAACACACGCTCACATCTATTCAGCAGATTATTAGCGATATTACGCCGATGCCCCTCACCCCCATTTTTGCAGATAAAGATGATGGCGGCTGCTATATTCAAGTGGGTATTATTGGTAAGGAAAACTACGACAGAAACAATACATCGCTACCTAAAAAAATTGTCTACGGTAGAAAATGGCGAATAGAGCCACACACACCCACATCTGAAATTATTCAAACCGCCTTTCTTGCTGTGAAAAAAGTGTGGGAACATGAATTGCGTGAATTCTTTTTATTAAAGGAAGAACGAAGTGGCAAAACTAGCGCGCTGTTTAGTTGCCACCATGACCTACCGTTAATGGCAAACAACAGTGAATTGATTACCGAGAGCAACCCTAATCAGCAAACCGAGCAGTGGACAGAGAAAGACATTACCGACATTGTAAAACGCGTGTCACTGAAAACTCATGCGTTCAAAATAACGGAGATATTAGTACGCAAGCGCAATGTTATTGTGGATATTGATTTAATCCCCCTCAAGAATAATGACACTACCAATATCGAAGTCTGTGATGGGCTTTCACGCTTTGATGCATTTAGTACGTCACTAGTACTATCTAGCTGCAACCCTAGCGAGCTGCTATATGCCCTGATGGATGCGCTGATTGCCTACAGCGATAACATTGTTGAAGATACTTTTTGCTACCAGCAGTTTGCCCGCTTTAGCCGTGAACACGACCCACGAAATATCGCTGCACTATCTATCGCCTCTCGCCCCTACAAAACCCACATGCAAGATAATACATTTGCCTCAACCTTTGAAAAGATCAACTACGAAACCGACTCCTGCCGCGTGCCCAATATTGGCAACGGCGTACTTGCCGACAAAAATCGCCATATCATCTCGCTAGCGGGTGAACTCACAGGGCATTTGCCTAATGGGTTTACTGGGGAATAGAATCATTTCAGTATCTCCCGCCTCAAGGAAAGAGACAAAAAACATTATGAAAAAACACGATAAAGCACTCACCCGCAAACAACTAGCCGCAATACAAGATAACGACATCAACTTTATTGACACACCAAAGCTAGACGATAGTTTTTGGTAAAAAGCGGAGATGGTCCAACCCGATAACGCCGAAAACCGCACTACAACGATTCATAAACCACCACTCCCCTGAACAACCCCACAGCGTACCAACAACAAACAGTCAAAATGTCGCCCTTTTCAACAAGAAAGAAATGTAAACGTTTTTATCAGAGCTTTATTCGTAGAGCGGGTTTGTATTTTTGTGGTTTGTGGTATCTTCGGATAACGTCTGCCTTCGACCCAAAGCAGACGTTGAAGAAGAAATTTATACGGAAGCCGTCTTAGTTGGTTTATTATTGATTCCCTCTAATTAACTGTTATATCTTATTCAACTCGATCAGAAGGATGAATGTATGAACAAAGAACACATGAGAAGTTTAACTATTACTTGCGAATTAAATGAAAATGTTATTGATAGTTTAAAAACACTACCCAATTGGGAGTTTTTAGATGGGGACGTACCAGGAAGCCATCATCTTCTAAAAAATGGAGATACGAAAATTTATTTAAGAGTTGTGGCTAACAATATTGTTAATACAACTAACGTTCTTCCGCAGGATCTTTCAGAGAGTCCCCCTAGCTTTCATAATGACGTTCTTCAGACATTAGCGGAAGAATTGAGAAAAAAAAACATTGCGCATAGTATGAATATTTCAGATTCTGACAAGGCTAAGCTATAGAGTTTGATATAACAATGACGTTAAATACGCTCCCTATCGGTCGCCGGACTCCGCGTTGCTCCGCCGCTTACGTGAGCGTTAGATTTTTTTAGCTAAATTTATTTTGGGGCTGTCCCAGATAATGCATAAATTGTATTATCTGAGGCACTATGAGAAAAAGTCGATTAAGCAGGTCAAAGCAA
>JAVCKV010571755.1:0-10001 GCA_032274145.1 Herpochondria borealis | reverse complement strand
GATAAACGACTACAGTCGTTCTCAACAACACGCCCGATCTCACAATAAACCCACCACGACCATCACGCCCCCACCAGACAAACGGGTAACCCGCAGCGTAAGCAAGTTAAACGACCATAGTCGTTCTCAACAACACGTCCGATCTCACCATAAACCCACCACAACCATCACGCCGCCACCAATCAAAAGGGTAACCCGCAGCGTAAGCAAGCCAAACGACCATAGTCGTTCTCAACAACACGTCCGATCTCGCCGTAAACCCACCACTACCATCACACCGCCACCAAACAAAAGGGTAACCCGCAGCGTAAGCAAGTCAAACGACCATAGTCGTACTCGCTCACGCGTCGGGTTTCCCTTTACCAGGCAGGACCAGCTCAACTTATTACAGCGGGAAGCAAAACGAACAGTCGTTTAGCAGCCGTATGAACTCATCACCGTCAGATTGATTTTTTAGTACCGGGTGCTCTGCACCTAAACCTGTCATCGATAAAAGCCAGGTGGTGTCAGAAATATTTTTCGATTGACTACTTATCCAGCGCTGCACGCCGGACTTACTTCCCCGACAACTTCAGTCACAGCCAGTTTGACTACTTCATACTAGCGCCAGGCAACTCCACCCGACAACATCGCGTTAGAACGGCCGCATGAATAAATTATTCACACGGCCCGCCCTGTCACACTTACTACTAAACAACTGCACTTAAATTAACATACCACTCAAAACCAACTAGAACATACCATTATCGTGCGGCATGTCATCCGGAACAGCCTGCGATACATCCCAGTGCTCAACCATCTTACCGTCGCGAACCCGAAACATATCAACAATGGCATTAACTGCATCACCTTCGGTTACTTTCGAATAGACCCAAACCAGATCATTCTGGGTCAGTACAAATTTCAAGTCATAACACCGCTGTGGCAACTTGCCCGCATTCGCCATATCAGATAACGACTTCACACCATCGGGGATATGAGGATTGTGCTGAACATAATTCTCATCTGCGTACAGGTTCAACGCCAGTGCAAGCTGCCCGCCGTTCCAGCCCACATTAATCAGAGAAGCAATCATACGACGATTAGCTTCTTCCGTTGCTTCATCATATTGTACCGGGCTATCCGTGAACTGAGCAGCGGTGCCAGTCTCTGAACGACCGGATGCTGTCTTCTCAGAAAGGGCTTCTGCCATATCCCAATGTTCGGCATACAGTCCCTCATCATCAAAATACAACAGATCAAACTTCTTCGAAGGACCGTCGCCATGATCAACTTCACGCAACATCACCAGATAGTTACCGTTGTCGAGAAAGCCCCGCTCACCAAGCCAGTCAATCTGCTTCGACGAAAAACCCTCGGCGCGATTTTGCAATAGATCCCAAACCGGCTTCCAGCCATCGGGCAGATCCGGACTGTGCTGAATGTACGGATCAGCAGCAGCAGCCATAAAACCGTCGAAATCACCTTTCGCTGAAGCACCAAACGCTTTCTTAAGAGTTGCCAGCGATGACGCTGCTTTACCATGACCCGTCGGGCTGACAAAATCATAGTCCTGCATGCACGAGTCAGCGACCACTGGTGCGGCCACCAGCATCGCTGCCAGAGTCACTGCTAGCTTGTGGATTAATTTTTTCTTTATCACGGAATTTTCCTGAATAATGAGTCGGCCTGGCAGCAAAGGATCCTGCTGGCGTTATAACTCGCGGCGGAAATTTGTGGTGGCATCAAGCGTTCAATAGCCATGACCACCTGCGGATGGTTTTTTCAACCGACTAGGCTATACCCGTGACTGTCATCCGACTATAGGCAAATTGCCGAACCTACTAATCCGCGGGACTGAACAATGACGCTACCAGGCAACATGGAAACCCGCAGTGTTAGTGAGCTATACGACTGTAGTCGTGCTCGCTCACGCGTCGGGTTTCCCTCTAACATCCACTACCATCGCACTACTACCAAACAACATAGAAACCCGCAGCGTTAGCAAGCTATACGACTATTGTCGTACTCGCTCACGCGTCGGGTTTCCCTTTACCATCCACGACCATCGCACTACTACCAGGCAACATGGAAACCCGTAGTGTTAGCAAGCTATACGACTATTGTCGTACTCGCTCACGCGTCGGGTTTCCCTTTATCATCCACGACCATCGCACTACTACCAAACAACATGGAAACCCGTAGTGTTAGCGAGCTAAACAACTATAGTCGTGCTCGCTCACGCGTCGGGTTTCCCTTGTACCATCCACTACTATCGCGCTACTACCAGACCACAAAGCTCCCCGCTTGCCCCCTATCTAGACTGATACTTACTGCGTATTTCATCCCTTTCAAAATTCCGTCGATCCCTCTTCGACTCCGTTACCGGTGTAACGTCAGGTCTTAACGCGAACATATTCCTCAAATCAATAGCTGCTATCGCTATCGTGAGCACCGCTGTTGCAAGGACAGCAACTAATACTGTGATGCCAATGTTTAGCAAAACTGTTCTATACAGAGTTTCCGCTGAGGCACTACTTGAAAACACATCTATCAATCCGGACATCTCAGCTAATAATTCCAGATTAGAGCCAAAAACCACCCCGGTCGTTGCAATCATCTCTCGCCCATTGATATAAATATTCAAGACGTTTCCAACAGCAATAATCCACACAAAGCAGATACCAATCCAGAATAATATTCGAAGTAACTGCAGTCTTTTTTTACCGACAATCATTTTGAGACTCCTTTATCAACGATTGTAAATCAGCCTTCAGATAAAATTTGCTATAGGGTCCAGATAATACGGCCCCCATGCTGCCCGCAGCGGGTGCCTTCCGGTAAACGCCACTGATAAGCAACATGGGAACCCGCTGCATTAGCAAGGAAACAACGCCTACGGTCGTACTCGCTCACGCGTCGGGTTTCCCATCTCCAACCACGACCATCGTGCCACAACCAGGCAACATGGATTACGCCAGCGTCAGCCAGGTAAACAACTATTGTCGTACTCGCTTACGCGTCGGGTTTCCCTTGTCCAATCACGGCCATCGTGCCATAACCAGGCAACACCGATTCCGCCAGCGTCAGCTAGTTAAACGACTATTGTCGTACTCGCTTACGCGTCGGGTTGCCCTTAGCCAACCACGACCATCCAGCCACAACCAGGCAACGCCGATTCCGCCAGCGTCAGCCAGTTAAACGACTATTGTCGTACTCGCTCACGCGTCGGGTTGCCCTTGTCCAATCACGGCCATCGTGCCATAACCAGGCAACAGCGATTCCGCCAGCGTCAGCTAGTTAAACGACTATTATCGTACTCGCTTACGCGTCGGGTTTCCCTTGTCCAATCACGGCCATCATGCCACAACCAGGCAACGCCAATTCCGCCAGCGGCAGCCAGTTAAACGACTAGAGTCGTACTCGCTAACACGCCCAATCTCCCCGTAAATCCACCACTACGATCACGCCGCCAGACAAAAGGGTAACCCGCAGCGTAAGCAAGTCAAACGACCATAGTCGTTCTCACCAACACACCCGATCTCCCAGCAAACCCACCACCACCATCACACCACCAATCAAAAGGGTAACCCGCAGCGTAAGCAAGTCAAACGACCATAGTCGTTCTCAACAACACGTCCGATCTCACCATAAACCCACCACGACCATCACGCCGCCACCAATCAAAAGGGTAACCCGCAGCGTAAGCAAGTCAAACGACCATAGTCGTTCTCATCAACACACCCGATCTCCCCGTAAACCCGCCACTACCATCACACCGCCACCAAACAAAAGGGTAACCGCAGCGTAAGCAAGCTAAACGACCATAGTCGTTCTCACTAACACAACCGATCTCCCAGCCAACCCACCACGACCATCACGCCACCACCAAGCAACATAACAACCCACCACACATCAAAATGCATACTTACGAAAACTACCATCCACAGGAATCAGTACGCCGGTAACATAGCGCGCCAGCGGCGAACATAAAAACGTTGCCAGCACGGCCATATCTTCAGGTTCCCCCAGATAGCCGATTGGTATTTCCTCTTCAGCATATTTACGCAAGCGTTCATCGTCGTAGTTATTACGGATCTGCTCACTCATAATCTTTCCGGGGCCCAGACAATTCACTGTTACCCCGTGTTGCGAAACTTCATTCGATAGCCCTTTAGACCACGCATGGATCGCAGCTTTAGCCGACATCGCCACATTGATCTTACCCGGATGTTTCTCCGGCTCGTTCTTACCACTGATGGTGATGATTCGACCCCAGTTACGTTCGATCATCTGCGGCAACAGCGCATGGCTGAGTCGGCGCTGGGTATTGAAATTCATATTCATGCCCTCATCCCATGTTGCTGCGTCTGCATACAGATCAACCTTGCGGCTGCCACCGGCTGAATTAACAAGGATGTCTATCGTACCAAGTGCATCCAGCGCCTTAGCACCCAGACTCTCCGGACCGTCTTCGGCCATAATATCGTGGGGGATCACAATAGGCCGCGGATGTCCGGCGGCGGCGATACCATCAGCAACCTCATTCAGTAATTCACCGCGCCTGGCAGCGATCGCAGTCTGCACGCCTTCAGCTGCCAGAGATCTTGCAGTAGCTCGTCCAATGCCTTGACTGGCGCCAGTAACAAGAGCGGTCTTTTTACTGAGTTGCAGATCCATGAATTCATCCCGGTGTTTGATTTGACGTACAGAATGACGGACAGCGCCCACCGCGTCCAGACGCTGTGCCACAGATGGATCGCTTAACTCCCGCTTCCCTGCGTCAAAAACAAAGTCGGGCGCCTGGCTATCCGAATCAGCCTGCAGAAATTGGATCAGCCCACCCAAAAGAACCATGATAATTCAATCAGCGCGAAGCGTGCTAGGCATCAGCGGGCATAGGGTTTATGCTTAATCCTACGCGCTCCGAAAGACCAACTAATCTAACGCGCATCTCACTACCGGAGGAAACTGACCATGCCAATTACCGTGTCTGAACTGGCCACACAGTGCCAGCAACTATTAAAAGCCGAACCCGGCCCGGAAGGTCGAGCCACGGTTGCCACCTTACTATCAGAAATACTGGCCGACCCGGTCAATATTGCAGCACTGATTCCGCCAGAGACCGGTGAACGTGATTTACTCTATCAAGATCCCGAACTGGGCTTTTGCATCTTCGCCCACCAGTACAAAGGCCCGAAAGAATCACTGCCACATGACCATGGCCCCTCATGGGCTATCTATGCGCAGGCGGTCGGCGAAACAGAAATGACAGACTACGACTGGGCAACACCAGACACCGAAGACGTACCAGGCAAGGTTCGGCCAACGAATACTTACCGACTGCAACCGGGAGATGCACATGTTTATAACGAGGGGGATCTGCACGCCCCGGTTCGCACCGGCCCGACCAGCCTGGTTCGCATCGAGGGCATGGACATGAGCAAGATCACGCGACGACGCTATGAAACAATCTAAAGCCTGATGACACGGGCACGCTCAACTTATCAGGGTAATACACAGGAAATCGTAAAGTGAGCCAAGGATTATTTTCATCACTCTATAACGCAGGCAAACCATTCGCACTGATCGATACACGGGAACGTCGCGATCACGTGAACGGTCACTGGTTTGGCAGCACCAACATTCCGTTGTCAGTACTCACTGCACAAATCAAACGGCTTGTACCAGAGCGAAACTTTCCGATTCACCTTCTCGACTGGCAGGACACACCGTGCGCTGCCGCTGCAACGCAATTGTCCCGGTTGGGTTATACCAATATAGAACACCACCACACCACTGCCCCCGACGCGTTTGGCCAGGGTTTCGTTAAAGGCGAATTTGTCTGGTCAAAAGCTTTCGGGGAAGTAGTAGCACACACTTGCGGGCTGCCGGAAATCACCCCGGCAGAATATCTTGCACACTATAAAGAAGCACATTTGTTTGATGTCCGGCCTACGGCTGAATACTCACAATTCACCATACCCGGTTCAAAAAGCCTGCCCAACAGCCTGCTACTGGCTAACATGGAAACACTTAAACAAACAGGTGAATTCGCACTTCTGCATTGTGCCGGGCGCACACGCTCTATCATCGGTGCCTGCACCTTAAAAGCGGCTGGCTACAACGGCCCCTATGCCATATTCAAAGGCGGTACGCAGGCCTGGCAGCTCGACGGGTTACAACGCGAATTCAATGCGAATCAGTTGTTCGCTAAAGAATCCGACAACGTAAAGCCTGTAAAAGACTTTCTTAACAAGTGGAATATAAACACCACACAAGTAGATAACAACAATCTGGATGACTTTGTCGCCACGCACGCTACACATCATCTTTTCGATGTATCAAACGATGCAGCTACCGGGCAAGCAGCCCGCCATAACATCATTAAAATTTCCGGCACCAACCTGATTCAACAAACCGATCGATCCATTGCACGCTATCATGTTCCAGTCATACTGTTCGATCATGGATCCGGAAGCCGCGCCGCATTCGCGGCCTACTGGCTGCAATCCATGGGGTACAGCGTGAGCGTTGTGTACCTGACCGATGAACTAGCAAGCCCCACTGCACAAGAACATCAGCCCACACCAGAAACTTCATACCCTGTATTGTCGCCAGAGCAGCTACTAAACCACAGAAAAAACAACGGCACGGTCATCGACTTCCGATCATCAAAACAGTACGCGCAGGGGCATATCAATGGAAGTCACTGGCACAACATCAGTGAGCTTATCGCTGCTGGCAATCCACCAACAGAATCTATTACATTAATCGGCAACAACATTATACATGCCAGTGAGACAGCAGCTATTCTGGAACAAAACGGATGGCAGATAGCAGGCATCTTTAGCTGGGAAAACAGCAACCACTATCCAGATCAAGTTCAATCAGACGCCCTTGACTCACCCGTCGATCAATCAGCATTATTTGCCGACCGTCATCACGGCAACCTGCAGGATTCACGCGACTATCTTGACTGGGAAGAAGCCCTGCCCGAACAAATAGACCAGCTGCTTCACCGGAAATGGCTTGAGCTTTTAAGCAAAGGTAATGACTGATTACCAGGCGATAGCCTGGCTACCCGTCACGTAAGCAAGCCAACAACACCATAATTACGCATCAGATCTCCATTGAGACGCTTGCGCATTCGCTGAAGACCTACACGCCAACCGAAGGCAACTGGACTCTCACAGACAGCTTCAAAGATAACAACAGGGTGTCAGCAGCACCTACTGATGCAATTGAACTGCAATTAAGCGACATTTGGCAAACAAGCGTGTAGCCAACCTTGCTATGCCCCGTACTCTTACATCCGCTTTTGCCCGACCTTGCTGTCTATTACTAAATCAGTTAACACGGGCAGATGATCAGAGTAATCCACCTTGGGCACACTACCACTAACAAATTCCCAATCATGGGAGTAAAGAATCCAATCAATAATTCGATTAGGGCTTTCCGAAGGAAACGTGTTGTTCTGGCTCCCCGGTAAAGGAAAGACCCCGAATAAGTCTGTGGCCAGCAGCTCCCCGAAAGCGGTTGGCTCACTACTGTTGGATGAACGACTGTTAAAGTCACCAGCAAGAACAAATATCTCATCATCTTTCAACTGCGAGACTATTTGCCGGGCGGCCTTTATACGTACGGCCTCATCACGCACCTCTAAATGCAGACCCCAGAACCTGATTGACAACGCCTCGTTTAACTCAATGACCGTATCAATTGCATCATGATTTCCAGCAAACAATGATTCCAGTAAATTTAGTGGCGGTAGCGTTTCTCGCCTTGCAGACTGAATAGGAAACCGGCTCAGCACAGCGTTGCCAAACTGAAGAGCGTAACCCGGCAAAATCACATCAATGTTGTTTTGACGGGCAATAAACGGAAACTCACCGGCCTCGGCTATGACTGATGCCTGATCAATATAACCGCTCCATCGTGTCGAAAAATCAACCTCATTAAGAATAACAATGTCTGCTTTTGACTCCTTCAGGAAAGCGCCTATTTCCTGCAGGCGTTTTGTCTTTTCTTCAACCGAACCTTCACTATTCGACTGACCTACCTCAGGCCCTCTTCCGTGGGCAATATTATACGAACCAAATCGAACAGATCCGTTATAAGAAGCCGCGGAGAATCGAGGCAAATATTCAATCTGAATATCGTCACTATAATTTCTGATACGCCCGTAAGCATATAAACAAGAAACCAGAAAAACGATAATACCGACTACAGCACCACAATATTTCAAAGTACATTCTCATAAAAAACAACACAGATCCAGATACCTGCCGATCTGCTTTACGCCAATTCCCGAGCCCTGTTAAACATCATATAACCCCCCGCAATTCTGGCCTGATAATACACGTGCATCATTGGGCATCGAAAATACTACATCAATCCTGACGATAGCATGTAGCCCGAAAATAAGAAAACGTGACGATCGTAGTAGATATAAAAGCAATAGGACTCTACTGATGCGCGACTTCGCTATTGCTAGCCTATGACAAAAATGCCTGCAATGTGCATAACAGAAATGCCAGCTCTGGCTTCACTTGGCTACCTTTGTAGTATGCTCATCCGTCTTCAACAACACCTCAGACGCAAGCGTACGTAATTGCAGATTGTACAACCAGGGCATTCTTCCCAAGGGTGCCATCACCCAATCCCTTAACACACCATAACCCTTCATGTCAGACTGATAAAAAGGGGTAAGAAACCGACTCAGGTGCCGAACATATTGCAGCTGTGGTTTTCGCAAACTCCACCACCTTGCCGACATGCGATCAAAAGACTGATCGCTATCCATACACTTAGCAAGTAACCAGGCATCCAACAATGCCATCGTACATCCCTGGCCCAACTGCGGACTGGTCGCATGTGAGATATCACCAATCGCTATAAGACGTTTGCTGTACGGACGGGGCGTCCAGTTATCGTTGTAGATCGCCAGCGAGAAATCAGAATAGCCAAGTGACTCGATTGATGCACTGGCTTGGGGCCAAAACCCGCAAATTTCATCCCTGACAGTGGGAAACTCACTGCGATCCATTTCACCATACTGCTTTACCTTAACACTCCAATAGAGCGCAGCATCATGACCATCGCCTGACGCACCGACCGGCAATAGCCCCATCATTCTGCCCGACCCCTGACAACGCTGATGCAGAGTATCAGGGGATAAACCGTCAGGCAGTTTTATCGTGCTCCATAAACAACCCCATTTATACCTGCTGCTGATTTTTCTATCAAAATGGCCATCAGCAATAGAACTGTTCGCGCCGGATGACAGCAGACATAAATCGTAACGGTGCTTATCGTTACCCGAACAGACAATCACACCACCATCATTAACCCTACAACTTGAAACAGGACAATCCCACCTGAAGTCAATGCCTTCCATCGCCGTGGCCACACTGAATAGCGCGTGATAAATCGTACTGCGCTGAACCCCCAGCCCTGATCGGGCTGTCCCTTTTAAATCACTGTACTGAAGATCAAGTATGCGATGGCCGTTGACTGTTTCGGAAGTTAACCGATGAATCGGGGCCGATTGTGCGAGCACCTCTTCTAAAACGCCCAACTCTGCTAAAACCATCTGCCCCGGAGGCTGCAATAAAAATCCAGCACCGACCGGGCCGGGGGCTCTGGCCTGTTCGTAGATCGTCACCTTGTAGCCTATGCGGCACAGGAAGATAGCCGAGGCCAAGCCACCAATCCCTCCACCCACAACTGCGATATGATTTACCGACACTGAACTCGAACTGCCTGGCTGCCAAGATAGCCCTGATTATAGGTGACCGTGTCAGGTAGCGTACTGAAGAATCGTTTCAAATGGATAACCTTCATATGCCTGGCAACTATCTATTGCTGTCAGCCTCACGGTATTTTACTACTTGATTGGCTACAGGAACGCCACACGGCTACACACAGTGTTATCGGGATAACTCCGCATTGACTCGCTTACGCGTCGGGCTTCCCTTGCCACCACGACTATCGTGCCACAACCAGGTAACATGGATCCC
>JAVCKV010571754.1:0-32635 GCA_032274145.1 Herpochondria borealis | reverse complement strand
GTGCGATTATTTTAACGCGCTCACGCTGGATTTGTAGCATACTATTATTCGAAGAAAAAAATCCGGAGCACGCGGGACTGCTTCTTATCAGGTTTGGTAACGTCAACAACAACTTGTGCATAGGTACCCATAACAGCAGCCATCATTGTGGTGCCGCCACCGAAGCTTGACATCGTCGCAACGACATCAAGCAGGATCTGTGAGTCACACCTACCATGAAGTAACGAACATTATTTGGTCTCTATGTTGACTCACTCTCATTGGCCCCTGCCTGTTGAGGCACTCTCTCTCTCTCTACATGCACTTCTACAGGAGGAGAGATCGGGTGTTGATAGGCGATACATGTACTTGTTGCTTGCACCCGTAGACGTAGGTGAAGGATCTCGGAGCTTTCGAAACTATAATACACAGGTAATCCAGTAGAATTGAACAGTACTAAGCAGTAGGCAGTGGGCAGTAGACAGTAATAGACGACAGAATACACTCACTCACAATGATGTAGAATTCGACAATGCACAGCAAGAAGAGTTGAAAGTGAGCAACATAGATATAGCGCGACAACAATGTTGAAGGCAACAACTGCAAAGTCTCATTTGAGTGAGCGCATACTATGGCTGTTGATTGGAGTGCTACTGACTACAGTTCTCGGCAAGTTAGCAGGAGCACAACAACGACTGTCATTGAATTCTTCTTGCGGTACTGTTGCCAGAAAGACTTCCAATAACACAGGAGCAGCGACAACAACTGTTACCAACTACGATAACGATAACAAATGGGACAGTATCGCGGCACATGTTGGTCCGTTGGCCCAGCTGTACAAACGTGCGACTGTGGAGAAATTGAAAGCTGGCTTAAGCTCGAACTGTAGAGGACGGCGGAGAGACCCATGTCGTTATCGGGATATCCTCCCGTTTGTACCTCTCACGACGCCGATAATCTGGGCCAACAGTATGGTCATTGGACAAGAAACAAAGGCCATGGTAGACCCTTCGCTTTTTGAGGGAAACTGTGTTGTCTATGGCATTGGGATATCCACCGACTCCACGTTCGAACAGCTCATGTCAAGCCACTGCGAAGTGCATGCGTTTGACTGTACCATTAGCACCAATGCTACAGCTGTGGTAGACAAGAATTTTACGTTTCATCAGACATGTATCGGGCCAGCAGTAGAAGAAGATGTCTTGAAAGATACCAACTACGGGGTCGCTCGACGAAATGAATCATGGCACTTTCAAACCTTATTGGAGACACTGCAGCTTCTCAACCATAGGCGAGTCGACTATCTCAAGTTTGACACAGAAGGTAAGCCGATGTCATCGACATTTTGGACTATGATGTGCATGTACGCTGTACATCTTCGCACGCAAGTCGTGCTGTAGATCGTCATCTTGGTTGTTTTGATGCTCAAAATGTGCTACACGTACTCTAGGCGCCGAGTGGACCATTTTTCAGACAATCTTGTCGTTACCTCGCAATCGACTCCCACGACAACTTATGTTCGAGATGCACACTCAAGGGGCTAACCGTGGAGGGGTACCTCCAAAATTGGTGAGCGGGAAGGGCAAACCCCAGGTGGACCAAATACTGTTGGATCTGATTGATGCAGGCTACGGGATATTGGATGTTCGACCAAATCCAGCAGATAAAACTTGTGCTGAAATGTCCTTGCTTTTGCTGGATGTTGTAGAGGATCCTTAAGGAAACTACGCACAAGGGCGGGGCGCATGAATGTCGACCTTAGAAAACGGTAAGAATCGCAAAGCAAGATGATCTTAAAGTTGACTTTGCTGTGGACCCACACCACATGCCACAGCTTCACAGCGCCTATGCATTGTTTATTGTTCTGCTAGGTTGTCACGGGGAAGCAGATTGATGTTGGTAGCGCTGATTAGTATGGCTACCAAAAGCTAGCGAATGGCGAGTCCGGCACCTGTTGAATGCTAAAAACAGGTTCGATTTGACGCTATCCGTCGAGCCGCAGAGTCTCGTGGAACATGGTACATCTTTGGCGGCCATGAATACATGGCGCACCCTACTGTTCGTGGGGACGATTACTCTTACAGTACCGTATTTTATTTCATGATCTTCGAAGTAATACTATTCCATACACTATAGGCCATGACGTACTTGGCAAGATTGAACCCATTGAGCGGCACTTCCACTCCTCGCTGAAAGCTGGCAGCGATCAGTACAATAAACTTGATGCAGTGGGACTGATGAGACTGAGGATGCACATCTGTCATGTACTCTCATTTTTGAAAAATAGCTGATGCGCCTGGATCTTGACGTCTTTCGTGTTACTAATGACGTCATTCATTGATTTCATATACATGTATGAGGAAGCATTCCTCCTAAACGTATGATACTCCATCGAAGTATTGACGTCATTCGTGGGTATTGTATACATGTATGAAGAAACATTCCTCTTAAACGTATGATACTACATGATTGATGTCAACGGTAGATCGTATTCGACCCTCTGAGAGACAACCTCTACCCACGACTTCATGGTTGTTGCGTCTGTCACAAAACTACGATCATAGAACACAACACGAACACAATTCGTCACAAAACATTCAATTGCGCACCTTTCAAGAACGAGCACCTCATAAAAACGAGCATCTCATAACATTGAAACGAAAAAGAATCTACAACAATGACGACTGATCCAGCATCTCTTCACACAAGCCCCCGCTCCTCTGCTATTAGCCGCCAGGACGAGCTACTTCTGTTCTCGCCAAGCAACCCATCGTCTTCCCCTGCTCACTCTCGTGGGCCCGAAAAGCCCAATCCGCTCCTGGCTTTCGACCCTCTTCTCGAAACAGACGTCAACAAGAAGCAGTCGTCCACAGGCGTGTGGTCTGATGTTGACTTCACAGCTGACCACCCCCTTCTTGCGAGTGCAAACACACCAATCTCTACCGGTTTGCCACCTCGAATCAAGACAAAGAAAGGCCATCGCAGCCATATGAGTTTGGGATCTGCTGAATTAAGCGGTCTCTTCAAAAGTCGTGCTCGTGGACACACTATCGGTGGTGGTGTAACAGACGAGATTCGACTCATGGCCACTACATCGATGACGGTCGACCCTCACCCTCTCGCGAACAAGACTGAACGCAAACCGATTAAGAACCACCGCAAGTCCAATTCAATCGCAAGCATGTCTGAGTTGGTTGCTTCCTTTGGAGGAGGATCGACACCTGCGACTCCGCAAATGTCACCCGTTGTACTCCACAAGACGAAGACACTGTCGCCCCTTAGAAGGCTCAGTCGAAACAGTCCACATAAACCCTCGAAGGCAGGAATCACTCCTACCCCAGCTGTCGGAGGCTTGCAAATTCCGCTCTTGGCCAAGCCAAGTCCCACCTCCTTGCTATTAACAGGAGACGATCTAGCTCTGCGAACCTCCGAGCAGCAGCCTGCAAGTCATCAAATCGAGATTCCTGATGTGAAGGACATGGTCGTTCACGCAAAGTTGTGTGCCTTCATGGAGTCGTATCGACAAATCGATCCAACTTTCAGTATATCTGCATTGGTTGGTGTCCCAAATCTCGCGTTGAGGGAGTTCGCGTTTTTTGGAAAGACTAATTTGGAAACAGCTGGACTATTGGAGAAAGGCAGGCCGATCGTCAAGGAACTTTTGGAGTGCGCTGAAGGCATCACTGTCGAAGGCTATGCCGCGCAGAATGCCGAAGTTGCAATTTTTGAACTTCCAAAGCTCTCGCAGATTGTTGGGGTATTTCGCGGAAGCGACGAACGCCAAGCCAAGCCAGTTAGTTCGAAAAAGGCACGTCAATCAACATCTTCGGATGTGCTGCACCCAGATCAGAAGGTGACGGTTGTGCCCGCTTTTCGTGAGGCATATTTTGAACTGGAGCCTTGCTTCTACACTCTGATTGACAAGTTGACGGATGCCAACCCATTCGCCAAGATCGTTTTGTGTGGTCACTCCTTTGGAGCTGCTTTGGCGACTATGGCGGCTGTTCGCTACGCAACCTGCCGACCAACAATGATGGTCTCAGTACATGCCTTTGGGTCACCCAAAGTTGGCGCGGTCAACTTCCGCCAATTAGTCAACTCCATCGCCAACCTCAAGGTGATTCGAGTCGAGAACAAGGACGACCATGTGGTCAACACGCCCACTGATGCGACCAGCAAGAAATGGGAACACATTGGACACACAATTTCTATTGGCAACAAGTCTGGCGTCACAGCCTACCGCTTTGAGCACAACAAGCCATTGCCTGCATCTACTCCTCTTTTTCGCAAGGTTGAGCGCGACAGCAAAGCCTACGTCGCTGCGCTTGAAAGTTGCCTTTCGAAGGAGCAATGGGTCAAGGACTTTGTGGGAGAAGACGTTGGTGACGGGGTTCTGGGCAGAGACCATGAAAAACGCCAAATGGTCTAGCTGACTCAGATGCACGGTATCATTTCGGAAGACCACTGATTGATTATCTCGTCGTCAATAGATTGTATTGAACACAATCTATACGCAACTACCATCAGGTATAAAAGTATAATCGTATTACAAATTACTATAACAGTACATGCTGTACATCTATTCTTCCACTGACTGATCTTGCAAAGGATCTCGTATTGGATTCAATCTATGGATGCGCAACTACTACCATCAGTACATCAATTTCTTCCGCTGCCTGATCTTGCACTCTCGCAGGCGGGAAAATAGACACACTCTACTGTATTGTTGAAAGAACTCTTAACGAGACACTGTTGTCTACTTCTAGAGAGAGAGTCGTAACTTCTCTGTCGCAAGAACTGTATGAAGAGTGATGAAACATGCAACATCGAAACATGCAGCATCCTTTGACCGTTATAACTTGTATTAAGACACCAATTCATTCATTAGTAATATAGTGTCTTCAGGGTAGATATAAATTCTATACAGAATGTCATGAAACGAGCCTGTCAAGAGCCAGTCACGCTATTCTGGCTCAAAGCACTCATAAATTTGGCCAAATCCAGAAGAAACAAGACCAACAACACAAGCCACATGTTTCGCCAAAAAAGAGAAACGAAGCGGGAAGTTATTTCCAAAAGCACACTCTTGCTCTAATCAAGCATCTGCTGGGGCGTGTTCTTCACAATATAAACTCTAGATTGGTTATAATGCCTATTGAGTGCTGCTGCGCATTGTTGCCTTGTATTCCCTGCACGGGGTGCGAGCTTTGTGCTGGATTGGATTGTTGTCATTGCCTTGGATGTGGGATGTGCGCCAATTGCTGCAGCGGCGGTTGCCCTTGTCTTGCTTGCCCAGCTTGTGCTGCTTGCCTAGGCCTGGAACGCCTGGTTCGAAAGGAAGAGGGCGCCTATCGACTTGATGGGCATATCATGGATCGCGGCGTCAAGGGCGAGAAACCACCAACCACTGACCAGATATCCACATCTCAATCATAGCTGCCCTAATCTGCCGCACCATAAATTGGCTCATCACGAACAGAAACGGTGGCGCAGAAACCATGATGGCGCATCTTCTTCGAGTTTCAGCTGGTTCTGTTGCCGTCCAGGCAAATATTGGGATAGTACTGCTAAAAGACTAGATCTAACTTCTCTCTCTAGAGTTCCATCGTTCTATAAAACTGGTTCCCTTGTAGTAGCGGGGCGTACTGTTGTATTTTCTGACTTAACCCAGATCTCGGGTGCAAATATCATTTTTCGTATACAGCAGGAGCTCTCCGATCGAAAATGACAACATTATGATCATCGTTGCTCCTTTAAATTATTTTCGATTGCTCGGTAGGTCCAAGCTACGTGCAGCTTGAGGATCAAGGCGCTAAAGTGCCCTCCTCGTAACAAGGTCTGCCAAAGAAGCAATACTCGCAGCCCATGGCACCGCCTTCAACTGTATACGCCAGGGTATCGTCGCCGCAAAGTTCGCAGAAGATCTGTCTAGAGCATCTGCTTTGGTCAGCTTAGATCGTGCCAGGAGTTTCCTTTATATAGTCGATGCCATTGCCAAATAACCCCACTGCCTCGCATTAGGCCATGTCGTCTCCCATTTGCGAACTCCAGAAGATCCTTCCGTGGCACAAAGCGGTATAAGTCTTCCGAGTCTGGCGTTGACCATGCTGCAGCGGGAACGAGAAGTGACCCATCCTACTAGATAGATCCGCTAATGCCTAAATGAACTAGTACTTTTTGCAAGATTCAAGAAAGCACCTACCTACATGTACTAAACCAAAGGCCAAAAACTGATAGATGTTGCCGCAGCTAGTAATTTTCAGAAGCCAATGCGAGTATGATACCTGCATACATTATACCTTAGGCGCTACGAGCAGTCTTGGTCCGTGGCTTTTGAGAGGAAGGCCTACGCTGGTCATCAGCTTTTGTTGGGTTGAGGTTATAGACGTCGTCACCAGGAACACACGCAGTCTTCCTTGCACAAGCTTTGCACAGATTCTCTTCAACTAAAGACGGTTCCATCCCGGCATTTGCGGTCTGCCGTTGGCTTGGAGTGTTTGTAATGGCCTTGGGCGACGTGACATCTGGGAGGGTGTGAAGACCCAAAGCACTGCCCCCCTGACAGGCGACCTGGCAAAATAGTTCAACCAAAGCAGCACCGTCGATGTCTCGTGATGTCCTGTCGAAATTCTTGTTGTTCAGGCTGAGAAATCTTTGTTCTATGAACCGTTGGCTCAACTCAGCGACGCCAAGACTGGTCGTTAAACGGAAAGCTTCACTGCAGAACTCCTTCTGCAAAGTCACGTCACGGCGGCAGGGATCATTAGCGTACCTATTGCTGCGTCTTGAGACTGCACTGTTTGCTCGGTTCATCATGCTCCAAACTATAATCAAACCTTCCGCGATTTTGTATCAGCAAATAGAAGCCAAGTCAAGTTCGGCGTCGAATTGGAGGGATCGATTAGCGATGGCATAGCGCATGCGCATTATCTTCTGTTTGTGGCGAATGGGATAGAAAACTCCGAATGCCTCCCAGGAACCTTGAAGTTGAGCTAAATTGGAACTGCCTCACCGGTTTTAGTCCTCCTGCCATCAATTCGAAAACCGAGTTCGCACTCCAATTCAAAAGCCTTCGGAAAGCTAGGGTGTCAGACTCTCACCAGTCACATTATTTAAGAAACAGCTTTATTGGGTCTTCTCTCCCAGGTACTATTTTGAGACACTTTGGTTTTGACCTGAGTCAATCATGGTCGCGGAGGTGAGAAATGTTCGCATTGTGACTTGAAGATGCGATGCAACAAAAGAGAACTCACGCAGAGCATTGTCAATGCTGTTCGCTGAAGATCAGGTCAAGAGTGCTTGACTCTGACGCTACGGTTGCTAATAACATTACTTGGCACTACCTAAGCTACTTTGCAGGACGAATATGACGACGAATCTCTGGTGCAACTGATATTGTTTGCCCTCCGATTTGAGTGACGACTCTCCATCTCGACGGATTGTTGGGATCTTTCTCGATGATCTTGGCCAATGTTGAATTCAGCTCTGGTCGGCTTTTGAACCCATCCAGTATCATAATGTCGCCCACGGCAACTTGATCCGGTGCTCGACAGGCCTTTTTGTGTCCACCTTCCTTCCAAGCCTTTCGCTGGCATTCCCTTGAACAATACTATGACAACGCTGCTATGTGGCGCACTCATAGTTCGCTTAGTTTCATGATGAACTCCTTTCCGGCACCAATGGTTGCTGCCTTATGGAATGGGAGCAACAAGATGGGGCACTATCGGCATGGTTGTCGCTCCACTTCCGAGTCGGATTTTTGCTAGAGAGTGTACATAGGCACTGAAGACAACACCAATCGAGATGCAAAACTCTAGCTTAGCAGCTTTCCCGCGTTACTCTACCGGGACACGCGTAGAGTGAGAGAATCGTTAAAACGTCGAGCCTTTTGAATGTTGATTGGCCAGCAGTAGCCATCAAGGAGAATCGAGAGTCCGAACGTCAGAAATGCTGTCGTGTCGGAAAGGCACCTACCAGTATTGCTTAGTCCTCCGATTGTCGCGTGGGTATGTCGCTTGAGTCTTGTTGTTCATTCACGGTGCTGCAAACCTCTCAACTGTCTAGAGAACACACAGAGTACCAGGATTCATGTCTTATTGCCAACTGGATGTTGAACGTACTCGTAGATTTCTTGAAACCGAGAAGGGATGTTATAAATGAGGTTTCTCGGTGACATTTTACTCTCGACCATTTTGACAAAAATTAAGACGTCGCGTTGAAGCATACAGGTTGTCTAATATGACCTTTCTTGGCTAATATTTATCAATGTCATTGATGGTGCAGTGTTCGCGATCTCACATTTCAGTGTGCTCGTGAAGTAGACCAAAAGTGACATATGACTGAGAACAAATATGTCCATTGGGAAGAAGTCTGAATTTTTGACACTCTAATATCGGTATTTACTGAAATTGACAATTCTGCTACGAGATGGACAAAAAGGTTACTCATTGACAGTAGCTTTGAGACCGTGCAAACCCTGAATCCCAGTTCACTGAATCCAGGTACATTCGATAAATGCAATGCATGAATGAAGGGATTATTCGAATATCAAACAAAATGACTGCATGACGGGGTGGGTGGTTGTGATCAATGTGGTGAGATCCAAGGGCCCATAAACCAGGAAAACGAAACCAAAATATGGCTGTCGCACCAAAACTCATCACCGACTTGGACTACATGCTTCGATCCTCGCCTGTTGTTGACCGAAGAGACCATTATCAATCAAACTCAAGGGTAGGACTCATCCGTGATCGAGATCCACTTCACCTTTCCCATTCTTCCTCGCTATCTGACGACAATGAGTACATCGATGATGATGGGTACGGTTCCTTCTACATTCCTGGAATCACTCACAGAGCCAGATGCCTCTGCTCTCCGCGCACCTCCCTACTGCCCGAACGGCGTTCTGCTCGCCCAGATAAAGCTGGACCAGTTAATCGGGGAGTGTTCAGGCAAGCTAGTTGCAGAAGCGAGCCACCCCAACACGAACGTCGTTTGCCCATCAACAGAAGAAGACATCTTCTGGAAGATATGAGTGCCTCAATGTCCAAGTTGGACTCTCTAAGAACTGAGCGTGTTTCGCACGAGAAGATGAACAAAAGTGATTCCCGACTCTTAGCTATGGAAGACATTCAAAACGATTTCAAAAAGCTCGAGCACAGACAACGAATTATGCGTAAGAAGCAAAAGCACGCACTTGAACTTCGAAAAATGCAGCGATAGGATAAAAGAAGCGCAGAGCTTCGGGGAACGGCAGCGGGGGACGGACGCGCACACTAGGATAGTAATACATCTCGAACAGAACTTAGAACACTTCATACAGACCCTTTCAGAAATCTGGAGTGAAGGAGTTGGCTTTGAAGTAGGCTTTTGGTTGATATCGCGAGGGTGGTACTCGTAACTAGCTAACCACCCTTCTGAGCCAGAGCTGAGGAACTGATGACAAAAATCTCTATCCAGCTAGCGGGTCCTGCCTTCTTTCGAGTACGTACTTCAGACCCCTACTGTACACCAGCAAAACTTGCTGCCCCATCATCGTTTGCTTTTACTGTGCATGCCTGACCATTCAAAACCCAGCTGCACCAGTGCCGCTCTGATTCCCAGTAACACTTGCTAGCTACTGCGTACTGGAAGACATTTCATTCACGAACTGCGCTACATTAGCCGTACCGTCGCGTCGGCGAGTACTTCGCAACCACGAACCAGACTTCTCGCACTGTGTTTGCAACTGAGACTGACTCGATACATTTTCGAATTGTCTCGCGAGATTTACAAAGCTCACAAACTAATTTGCAAGCGTAACAAAGTGACACCATTCTAAAGATGATTCTTGCACCGACTCAGTTTACCGACGTGGAGCATATGCGCTCCATTAACTTCCCAGCTGTCGCGCGAGACTGCCCTAATTCTTTGTGCGCCAAACAGCAAGGTCGAACACCCCTTCATCTCGCTCTTTCTTATGGGTCAGACCAGGAGAGTGCCGATCACAGAGATTGTGGATCTTTCTACATCCCTGGTATTACCCATAACGCACGGTGTATTTCTCATTCTCCTCGCACTCAGCCAGCACTTCGTCGTCGTGCTGGTGTATCATCAACAGAGCTAGAGAAACTCGATGAAACAACCCACAGCTCGATCTTTATCCCTGGCATTACACACAAAGCCAGATGCCTTTCTCCTCCTTCTCCTACCGGCAAGAAGTCAGCGAACCGACTCCCGAGATGGTCCAGCTACAGGGGTGAGATAGAACGATCGAATGACCGCAGAATACAACTAGAAGAAGAAGCCAGTGCATCCATGTCCAAGTTGGATTCCCTCATTGCCGAGACTGTGACTGGAGGCCAAAGAAGAAGGCGGTCGATCTTGAAGGATCTTCAAAAGGACTTGGATATAATGGAACAACGACAACGGCGTCTGCGCAAAAAGCAAAAGCAGACTCTTCACACGCTACGCAAGATGCAAATTGAGTAGACCAATAGACGATGATATGACTTAATAAACTACAAATCAGAGTGAATCTTACGACTGCACATGCACAGAATCAATCAGCTGCCTTACCATAGACCTGGCTCCGGAACGATGTAAGTGCGGGATGGCCTGAAAGCCGCAAATTCTGGTGCATGGACGAAGGTGAGTTGCGCAAGTTTGCTTCGCGACTCTTTGCAGTACCCTGATGTGCTGCTGCGCGCGTAGACCACAACAACCTTTCCCTCTAGTCTCATCAACCTCACAAACCTAATATTGAAAGCATGGTGCACTCGTACCGCTCAGCACTCTCGTTCAAGATGTTGTGTCAAAGACACTAGTTACGTAGAGAAGAGTATCGTTCTAACTATCAATATTCTTCTCTAGGATAAGAGTTTGCGGCTTGACATTGAACTTTGTAGTTGATCATACATGTACTAGTAGCAAGTGAAGTACAAGTACTGTTGAGTTGAACTCTAAGGATGATAAGCTTTACGGTTCGTCTACTGCGTCCCAGGAGCGAACAAATTGTCAAGATATGAGCTGCTTCGTGTAGGCTTTGGTGATGACGAAGAGGTTCTTGCCGAGCTGCTTGACCGAGTGGAAGTATTGCCATAGGACAAGCTGTCTGATGAGTGCTGACGCGTGAGATTGCGCGACGATCGACTAACGCTGGTACTTCGCGCACTCCTGTAAGCATGTCTTTGTGACATGCTACGTTTGAGTTCTTGAGATTTTCGTCGCTGTTCATCTTGTCCCTTGCGAATCTCTCGCAGCTTGGATGCTACCATCGACTCTGCGTCCTTCGGATCGCTTCTTCCGGAGCTCCTCTCTCCTCTGGAAGAGGCGTCTGGTCTGGAGCTTCTTTCTCCTCTAGCAGAGGAGTCCTGTCGGGAGGATCCATGCAAATTCCTCGATGAATTTTGTCTCGAGCGACTGACTGATCTCGATTGACTGACTGATCTCGATGAACGAGAAGAAGACTCTCCTGATGGTCGTTGTTGAGTATGATGACTCACTGTTTTTCTTGATCCAACAGAGGCGCCACAGTCGACACTGTCACCACTTTTGCGACGAACCAGGGCAGGAGCAGAGCAAATTGATCGACTTCCTTTGGGGGTTGAGCTGGTGGACTTGGATTGTTCATTGGCTAGGAAAGATCCAAGCATACCCGAAGGTTGATCTGTAGAAGAGGTTCTTCGTCGTGAAGTTGGCGAACGACTCTTTGGCATTTCTCCGTCATGACTGCTGGAACTAACCCTTCGTTGAGGCTGAGGCAGAGGCTGAGACTGAGACTGAAACTGAGACTGACGGTTGCCTTTCTCAACAGATGGGATATGCGGCCCCAACAAGCGACGACTGGATCTCCGCTCCAATTCTTGAGGACTGTCAGCAACAGGATCAGGTTCACGAGATTGTCTTCTTATCAGACGACGAGATGATTGTTCCACGTGAGAGTAAAGATCGATGAAACTGTCATCGTCTAAAGAGTCATCGCTGTCGCTATCGTAAGATGATCCTGCCATGGTGAAAGATGTTCAGAGTATTGCTATTGCTAAAAGTACGTTGTTCACAGATTTGGAAATTGTGTGTGAGAGTGGAGTCGACTACGAGTAGAAGCAAACCAGAACACTGCGTGCGGTCAGAAAAAGGGATTGGCAGATTTAGATGGTCATTGATCGGATGATCTATCCACTAGGGACAGGGTCATACCACATACGACATTGCCATAAATGAAAAAGTGATGAATGGAGGTCTTTTGTCAGCGAGTGTCAACTGTACACAAATGCACAGGCGCGCCGGAACTTCTTTCCGATAGCAAAGGTCAGTATTATTACCATGATATTATGACCCCCTAAGCCAATTCTATTAGTACTTACAATTGTGTAGGTTCGATAAACTTACATTCATGATGATAAAGCGATAATATTGCCAAATATGGTCAAGTGAACTACCGTCTGGGTATTCAGCGACATTTCTGTTTGTCACAAATGGCTTTCAACGCTAAGTACGACTACATTGACACTCTCAGTGTTCGGCCGAAATTGCCGGCATATGATGGATGGGGGGTCATTCTGCGTAGAGGCGATTTCCATCTTCGTAGGATACATTCACCAGAGATAGAGGATGGTCAGTCACAGTATGGATAGCAGAGGGAGGCACTCTTGGTAGGAAATCGAATACGTAGTATTTATCGTAGCGATAGAGAGGTGACACACGTCAATAATTAGCGCGCCGTCTCCGCCGAATCCATTACTTAGCTGACTACATCTAAATTCTGTTGGCATCTGAAGATATGCCACAAAAGTGAACCTCGTTTCACACATAAGCCCATACGGTAGGTAGAGCTGCTCCTCTAGGAGAGAGCTATCGTAGAGGGGAGTGTCGTACAGTACAGTGCTAGCTAGCTACTAGTAGTAGCTAGCTCATTCCCTCTAGAGAGGGAATGAGTTACCAACCTATGGTTGCATGTCAGTTGCGAGAGTGACCCCACTTGAAATACACAACACATCGCTTCCAGCCCAAGAGTGTCACTATTACACACCGTCCATTACGGTATCTTCACTCAACTTCCCAAAATATACTACAGTAGGCTACCATCAGTGCGAGAAGGGTGATTGACTTTTCAAAAGAAGAAAGCCACTAATATGTCATACGTGTACGAACTTGTACTTGTGCTAGCTACACGACACTACACGGGGCTTGTCGTCGTGGGCTGCGGCTCCGCGCCTCGTCGAGCGAATGTAGCGCCCTGCGAGTAGTCCTTGCCGTCCGTTCAATATGTCACCAACTTCGTGCGCAACTGCAATCTGCCTGTTTCCCGACGGTCCCTGGACCCTGGTTCTTCCCGTGGAAGCAAAGCGTAAGAAAATCTCACACATAAACGTACCAGCTATTCAGCAGCAGCGTTTTTGTAGCACGAGAGGCGCAGACGAGAGCCAGAAGGTGCCATCGGTGTCACAGCTCGATGAATCCCTACGGTGCGCGTGACTACTTCAAACTAAGAAGGTAGGGCGTCGCCCTCACTCCTCTCACAGGGTAACCCTGCCAACATAACATCGTTATGTAGGAAGTGCCCTAGTAGACCCAATGTCGCCAGCATGGTATACAGATCAAATACCACGAAGAATGGTTCTTTGAACATAATCAGCATACCCGTCTACTGGAAGTCTACGTCAATACGATTTTTAATATACAGATTCAAAACGAAAGTGTGTGGTAGCTATTGGGTGGTCAAGTGCTGCATCATGATACCGTATAGATAGAAATTGATAGAGTTACACACTCCTGCTCGGAGCATCTTTGGAGTGATGCCGTCAAAGAATACGCCCGGCCCTCCAGTCTGATAGAGATTACTCGCAGTTTCAAGTGCAGACACTGGTGCGTCAAATGACGAGCCGTCCGTGTTCTGAACAACAGTCTGTTGTTGTGATATTCTGGTTAGTTGAATGCTGAATCATCTTTCACATAAGAGGCTACCAAGAACCCGCAAAATACTAGCTCACCTTTACAACATCAATTGGGTAGATCGATATCCACGAGAGGCATCCGGAGAAGGCACCAAACGAAAGTGGAGCTACGAAGTCTCCAAGTTGGAGCGCCAAAGGCGTATTCATCAAGACATGATACACGACAAAGTAGAGGCCGTAAGAGGGAGTGTCTCGAAGCAGCGTAGTACCGAGCCCACGTGAAAAGAGACCCCCAATGCCTTCATTTCTGATAATCGACGTAACGCAATCCCAGTCATTTTCATACAAGTCCTTTCCGTTAGCTTGCATGATAATCTTGATGCGCTCTGCTGGAGCAGTGACGAAGGATGTGACAAATCCCGAGAAGCATGCGGCTGTAGCATACAAAGTCAACTCATTCACGCCCGGCGGCAAGTCGTGTTGCAAGACAGCGAGGGCACTGTCGTTCGCACAAAAGGCTACCGCTTTGATAAAGGCCTGACCAATCATCATGGCTCGAACGCCTCCAAAGAAGCCCTGAATGCCTTCGTCCTGGTAAATACGGTCCATGATCTCAAACATATTAGGCCTGGTAGCTCTGCGTGCAAGCGTACTATCCTCCCCACCTGCATCCTCGCGAGTTCCGTCCATTAGCTGAGACTTGGTCTTGAGCGTATCGAGAGGGTAAGCAATGCCAATCCCAATGGCGCCGGAAACACTCCCCGACAACAAAGACGCAGCTACCTGTGGCATGACCCCAAGTGGTTGCTGGGACAATGTTCGTTGTCTCGCCGCAAAATGTGAGATCGAATTGCGGGAGAACGCGCCTACTTGGTTCACGAGCAGCAAACACCATGTGGTGAGTACCCGTAGTAGGTGAACATTCATCAGGCCTCTTCGACGAACGTTTTGTGGCTCTTTCCCGTTGGTAAGAAGCAAAGGGACTCTCATCTGTAAAAGTGAGAAAACAAGGATGGTGTCACTTCGCAGAAATTCTCGGGAGTCGTCAGACTTCGACTAGACACTATCAACTTGCTTCTGCAACAAAGGAACAAACTTCAGCTACCGGTACGACTGCCGAGTATTTGCTGTCGTGGCAGGGCGAAGAACCATGTATTGTTCAATCCTCTCTCTGTCTGAGTGGGTTTTTGCCGCCCAAACAGACATAAACCTCATTTTTGTGAGGTAAGATAGTACCTTGCACAGTGCTATTGGTCTTAATGTACTCGATTCGTACATGGCCTACGTACTTCACTGTAATACTAGAAATTACGCTCAATATTATGGCGCCACCTCACTTTTTGTAATGATGTGAGGTTTTCGGCTTGCGCCGTAAAACCAGTTCGGCATACTGATGCTAAGGTAGACCCTGAACCCATTCGCAGTTACACTGCGATCAGTCCTACTAAACTCCAGCAAGGCGGAAGAGTGTGAGTTGGTCTCGAGGATCCACCAAATAATGGCAATTTCATTTCTTTCGTGAGAGTAATAGTACACTTACTGAAGGCGCTTTCTCTCTGTCTCGTTGTGCTTAACTCGTTCGATTGACAACAGTGAGCACGTGGTGGGTAACCCTATGCGTATGAGTCTCTAGTACAGTCTCAACATAGACATAGAGTAGCGTTGTAATGTAGCGAAAGGGCTTGCTAGCAATTCTGCTTGTTCATAAGCAACAGCAACATTTTTGGTTGTAGGATACATGTAACCACTGCTGGTACGAATAATCGTCACACACACACCACGCTGAAGCAGCAACCAGCAACCAGCATGCGAGGATTCATTAGGAAGCTATTCTCACTAGACGATCAGTAGACTACACGGTGTACCTCGCAGATAAACTGAATTATTCGCACCAGTCGATCGGATCCACATTTGGGCACAGCACGGATTGGATTAGAAAAGCGGGTGCAATGTCTCATATATGTTTCCGCGCATCCCCACCCCCACCGCAAAGAGGAGGGTCACGGAGTCAGTTTACGACGGTCTTCTCCAGTGTCCACGTCTGCCACGTAGACTTTGGTTTGGCCGCTTTCACTTCCTGCTTTGGGCCCACTTCCTTACCTGCCACCTGGAGCGACCAAAACTCCGCAGCAGCTGAAAAGGGTGGAGTAGTAGTGTTGACTCCCCAGGGAGCTGTTGTTAAATTGCCGTGGTAATCTTGGTTCATTGGTGTTGAGCAACTTTTAACTTGCCCCCATGACAATAGCAGTCGCCCATCTCCTGAAAGTGGATCACTTCTTCGGTTTCAAGTGCAGTCTTGGAGACAGTCTTGCAACATCAACGCCCTGGCAGAACGCTCTTCTTCAACGTAGTTCCTCCCGCTGCTATTGCCTTAGGGGGCTGTGGTATAGAACACACGATTGCAGTATCAGGGAATGAGTATATTCATGCATTCCCCAAAATGACTTCCCTCCAAATGTCAGTCAGATGTTGTTGGTTCGCTTTCTTCAATCGTCGCGTCTATTGAAGCCAATGGTGACAAGCGGTAACAGAACTGTTGAACCTATCCCGGAGAACAGACAAAAATGTTGTTACTTACCAACGCCAGTCTTTGCGGTGTTGAGTGTGACCACACTTCCAATAGGGTAGGACATCCGAGATGAGCATTTCGCGTATTGGTACCGGCACTTCAATCCAGACTAGATCTCTGACGGGACTGACCTCATTGTGGTATTTCGCCACTACTACCCGAGCGAGGGGCTAGGTACAACAAACACCACTCACACCCGGGATGTTCTTGCCACCCTAAGCACAGAAAATGCCTCCAACCTGCGTTGTTCTGAGTTCGGTCATTTGTGCTGGAGAGCCTGAAAGTTCGCGGGTAGTATCAGCCTTCGGCCCTCGGGACCTGCCTGAGAGCTCGTTGACAAGAATACTCCGTGTGCAGCATTCTGCTTACCAGGTACCTTGTTGCTGCATCCTCCAACGGAAATCCCAGGCAACCGAGTGTTGCTTCTGTTTGAAGTCCTGTGAACTACTGTGACTTTGCAGCCTTCTTGTCCGAACTTTCGAACTTGTGTGACTTGGGACAGTATCCAGTGTATGTAAACTCTGCATGTACCACGTACAGTATGACAAGCAAGATTGGGGTTGTGTCTTGTGCGCTTTCGACAGTTGAAGTTGCCAGCAAAAAGACGAGAAGCCTGTATCGACTGGCAAAATGTTCTTCTTGTTCTGCAGTCACAAACGACCCGCAGTCGTAAGAAAATAGTTCGGTCTCACAAAATTACAAAGTTACAACCCTACCAGATTTCAACAATATGAACAACCAACACAGATCTATGATCACTGCTTCTTCTTCGAAAGGCAACACAATGTTTAAGGAAACTGTTTTCGAAAGTGCGAGAGACGCCAGCGAAGATCATGAACAACACGATTTTTCCCTTCCTCTGAAAATGGGATCATCGAGTCGTACGCAAAGAACGAAGCCTTCCATGAAGGCATTGAGACAATTGGCTAAATCGCTTCAAACTCTTAAACTCCAAATGAGCAACAATTGTGAGGACACTGAGTCTACCTTTGACGAAGATGACTACGATGACGACTTGAGAGATTCGATTCACCTTGCAAGAACGCGATTCATGAAAGAGGACTTGAAGGATTCCATTTATCTTTCCAAGAGGAGAATGGAACGATTGGACCGACTTGATGAAAAAGTGTATCCAACTCCTACGGTTTCCAAGGAAACAATGACAAAGCATGCAGGGCTCTGGGTAGAAGCGCAAGCTGAATTGGGAGATATCATTTCCTCATGCATCGGGTCACGGTCAGGGGGGAAAAGTCAACACAACTCGCTGAGAGCCAAAGCAGCCTAATTAATTGAATGTTACATTTGATATTTCTACATACAGGAGTACTAGCTAGAACCACACTTTGATAGACGATCTCGAAGATTGCAGTTCAGGATTGGTAAGAGACTCTCAGAACCTCGCGAATCCGTACAGGAGGAAAGTGGTCTCAAATTATATTCTCATTGGGGTCATTGTAATGGTAGCAGTACAGATTGTCTGCTTATCACCTTGGTGAGTATGGCATAGCTTGGCACCGCCCCATACATCGGCTCGGATGCCGGTACGACCACTTCAGTAGGTATGTGCGCGTTTGTCCTACAGAACTACAAACATTTTCCATTGTGTCGTCTCGTGGCTACTGTACGAGTACATGTAAAAGAGAGCAGGCGCACTTTTCTGAAGGCCTCTTGTTTGGTGTCTCGTGACCATACTACGATACAGCTCCATCTTGTTCACCTAGTTCGGCAAATTGAGACGTCGCGTTGCACAAGAGCTAAAAGTTACTAACGTGCTCATGTGAAACAAGATACAAGCAAAAATGACAATTCACCTGGTATGACAAATATAGACGTCGCGTCGACCATGCAACAAGTTTGAGATACCCATTGGGACCTTCACAATAATGCGAACTAATCTGCAAAATGTCCCTGGTTTGCCTATCCTTCACCTTCGTGGTCCACCGGCCGTGGGAAAAATTGGGTGACAAGTTATCAAGTAAGAGGCTCGTGTCTATGGCATCGAGCAAACTCTGCTTTATCGTAGCGCCAGCTATGAGCCTGCATCGGTACGGTACCTGCTGCACACGGATGGGCGGTGACAAATCAAATTTCTCCTGTGACCGCCAAGCTATCTCTTTTGCACAATCAAATTGGCGTGTCTTCGATGGTACAGCGCAGCGTAGAGGCCGTGTTGAAATTGTGACTATCGGGTGATCGAATCCTTCAACGAAACGTCATTGAGAGAAGCTTGTGGTACGACGCGCTAATGAATACTGTGGATCAGAGGAGGCATCCTTTTGTCGTGCTGGACATGGTCGATCAGTCCTGATGCATCCATTCACACTTGAACATTGATATTGACTAAAACGGAGGTACACTGGGTGTCCAGTCAGGTCGAGTCACGCCCAGTCCTGAATTCAAGTTTCAGTTCACACAGCTCTGTGGCTGGCGTGGGCGTACCCCGCTACAACCCACCCAACCCTTAACAACCTCTTCGCACCATGGACGCTCTCTCCGACGCATCCGAGCAAGATAATAATGAAATGGATTCTACAGAGATGCTGAGTCACGGGAAGTTACGATAGCAGAAAAGTCTTCCCCTCTGCAAGCAGAGAACAATCACATTCTCTCATCGCTACCCAGCAGAAGGAAAACGACGAAGCCAAGAAATCTGAAGACACCTTGCCAAGCTTCTTGCGGTGGTCGCTCACGATTTCAGGAGTGAAAACAAGTCAAGATGAAAGTGAATCGTCCATCTCTGTGAGTGTTTTTCTCCCTGACGACAACGCGTTCAGAGAGCGGAAGCAAGAATTGCGGCTCGGAACTTCTAGCTACGTTCGTGAAATCCGATTCCTGCCTCGAGATGAACAAGGCAGCGAGAACTCATTGAAGAATCGAATGATGCCTAGCACTAACGAAGAATCTCTTCGTTGGAGCACGGCGACGGAGGAGACTTCCTCAAAGCCGTGCTGTGGGAATGATGGTTGTACGACGCTATCAAGAAGCCGTCGACGACTGTGCGCCTCGTTGAGTAGCTCAAACTCGTCCATGGATTCATCATCCGATACATGGCAAATGTCACAAGATTTCACCCAATCTCTTCGCAGCGATAGTACAAGCAGAAGGCGAGAGAGGAGAAAGGAAAACTTGCACGACATGCTTCTGCTGAGCAGAAAGCTCGAGAAGGAAGAACGAAGGCTGAGACATAATCAAAAGCAAGCGCTGCGAGATCTGGAAAAGATAATAGGAAAGAGCGATGAAGACAAGAACCAAGAGTAGTTCTATAAAGAATGACCACATTAGAAACTGTCGCAGTCGAAGAAGTTGTGCTAAGCAGAAAGTGCCTCAACCTGATTATAAGTACCGATTCTAGCAATGGTGCAGCAGCTGGTAGTGTCAGGTGCTCAATTGTACTCCTAGAGCACAGGAGACGTATTGCAGCCCTTGAAGGGTCTGAGATGAGATAACATTATCACTGCTTCCACTATCTGATCGTTGTTATGACTGGCTCGCTACGCCAGCGTGCGGTACGATTGATATGTTCTAGAGCATTGACGTTTGTTTTGAAGTCCTCCAACACATCTTGAAGTTCAGAAGTCTTGCAGCAAAGCGGTATCTCAACCTTTTTAGCCAATGATCCCGCTCGCCAAGCACCGAGCTTACCATATCTTGTCAGCTTGGCGTTTGCAACAACCCTGCATGGATGTTGTATTGCTGGGCGCTTGGTTCGAATTCTTCTCAGGATCTGTGTGATGGGCACTCTAATGTATGTGCACTCTACGGTGACTTGTGCAGTAGCTGTTGATGATCAAAGATGGGAGCAGCAGACAGGGACTGTTGTCGTGCATGCCAGTGCCTGTGCGGTTCAAGTGTACGAACCTGGTTGCGCGAGATTATTCACGATAGTCCACTAACGATAGATGATTGCGTGCGGTGCCGCACTACAATAGCTGCACGCCATAGTAGGATACGTATTATGTTCGTGACTGACAGCCATAGGTTGCCGAAACTACACCAGTCGTCTGGATAAATTCCAGTCCCTCTTCGCCATAGAGATGCTCGAGAAAGGCGACAAATTAGTTTCACCGATGAATAGCTACTTAGCATATACTCCTGTAGATGCTATAACTAATCTGGAATCAGCGATGCGAAAGTCTCGCGGAGGGCCCCGGGCATAATTCACACTGGCATTCAATCAAGATGCTTGTGGATGGATTCATATTGAGATGTTATGTGGGTATGACGTTCAATAAATTCTACAAATAATATCATAGTCATCGAGACAGTCATACCTTGAATCAAGTGTTCGTTTCATTCCCTCACAGATAGACTAAAAATGTCATAGATCGCAGAAGATAACCTAAACTCCATCTTGATACTATTGGCAACAGCAATAAGTGATATGTACTGCAGTGTAATACATACAGGTAGAGTGGTTAGACCAAAAGACATGTGACATTTCGCATGGATACGACATGCGACAGGGCGTGGGTATTATTCCCGCTACTGGGGAGCTAATCTGCACCGGCCACACTGAGCCACTGAGCCTTCTCACAATTTGGTTCACTGAGAAATTAAATTGAAAGCTATCTTTACAAAACACCAAAAGGACTAAGCAAATATGAGAGAAATTGAATTCGATCAACTCTGGTCCAAGCTGGACAAAGAAGTCCAGGTATCACAGCGGAAGGAAGAAGACAATATCAAGATGCAGGAAAAGAAGGTCAACGAACAACAGCTTGCAGACGACAAGCTTTGTAGAGCAGTAGGAGGTCTTCATTTGGGCGGGAAATTCGCAAAGCGACTGGCACGGCAAGCCATGAAACGAGACTCGTCGTCCGCCACCTTCGACGTCACTGTCGGTCCCGATGGTTCATCTTCGACCAGCAAAACACCCAAAGCCAAGACCAGAAACACGGATGTCCCAGGTATCAGTGGGGATGCTTTTGATCTAATATCCGATATGGATGCACCATCTCGCAGCAAGCTGCTGGCCGACCAACCCAAGAGGAAGAAGAAGAAGAAGACGACGACAAGATCCAGCTCTGTGAGAGTCTCCCGAAACTCCCGAAGCCCAAACTTGGACGCGAAGAAGGCAATGTACAAATCACTGCAGTCACCAGACTTTGGATATGCACCAACACCAAGACGAACCCAGAGCCTCGTGGAGGAAGGTGATCGAAACAAGAGCAAGCAATACAAGGAGCTGACACGCGTCAGTATTCTTAGTTCCAAAACTGCACTTTCGTGGTAAGATGACGACAAAGAAGGCGCTTGAGCCATCCTTTTGTGCTGTACAGTACTAATTATTCAATATAAAGATTGCATTCAAAGCCAATAGATGGTCATAAAAACGTGGCTTGCTACCACTCGAATCGAGTTCTGCTTCCATGATGATGTTCGTGCAACTTCGATCGCTCTGACGTTCGGGAAAGTCAACAGTAGTCATCACATCATTGCAGGCGACGATACTTTCGCAGTGGTGGCGGCAACAGAAAAGGAAGAAAGTGGTCAACCGGTCGGGACACGTGTGTGGCGAATACTCAGGCACCAAGACTAGAATGATCTGGTTAGCCTTGCGGGTACTCAACTATGCACTAGGAACCGACTGGAGTCGTGAGCAATCAATGCCTAGTGTTTGAGGTTCTCTAACGACGATCATGATTCTTTAAAGATGACGGTTTAGATACTAGAAGAATTGTGAAAGTGCTTAAGCCTCAATCACTTCACCGGTAGTTCGCTTCAAGAGTTCACACTTTCCTCCGGCACCCTCAATTGCTTCACGAGCAGAGTTGGTGAAGGCATGGGCTTGGACGGTCAAATCCTTGGCAACAAAGTCCTCTCTTCCCACAACAACCTTGTGGATACCGAGCTTGGACTTGGTCACAGCGCCAGATTCCAAAAGAGAATCAAAGTTGCATGTCGAACCGGCAGCGGCAGAATTGAGTGAATCCAACTTGATGATATTGTAGACAGTCTTGGTGTGTCCTGGTCCGGTGGGCTTGCCAACAAACTTTGGAAGACGACGGTAAAGCGGGGTTTGACCTCCCTCAAATCCAGGACGCTCTGGACGACCAGAACGAGACTTTTGTCCTCGCATTCCGAATCCACAGGTAGCACCCTGCCCGGCGGCAATACCACGGCCCTTACGCTTCTTGCGCTTGCGGGATCCAGGAGCAGATCGAATGGTATCCAGAGTCCAGACATCGCCATCAGGGTTGTTGAGTGCAGATTCATCGGCTTCACGGCGTTTCCAGTCAAACATCTTCATCGTCATAGTAGAAGAGCTTGGGACAGAGGTCAACGCCGATGATCGAGGAATAAATGAGTATGCATCTATTGAGAGTGAGAAGTTAGGTGGAGATGTTAGTAAACGAAGGGACAGTAGACGGTAGACAGTATCAGTGTATAGTACACGGTGCAACAATAGGTACTGAGTCGAAGGAAACGACAACGACACAGGCCATGAACCATCACCCCGCCCCCCATCATGGTCGTCGGATGAATCCTTCGGGGACAACGGATAAGCAAAGTAGAGAGTTCTTTTGATCAACTTGAAAGCTCGCCTAAAGAAACCAGCAAGCTGTTCAGCTGCTCCATCAACGCAGAATCCAAATAATCTGTCGGCCATCTGCTTCTCTGCAGTCCCCCGGCCCTGTGATATCCAGTTCTTTCCCCCGCATATATTATATAGAAACTCACCGGCACAAGCTGCCAACAGCACAAGCGCGGCAAGAGAGGAAACAATTGACTTCATCTTGAACCACTGTATTCTTTAGTAAGTAGTGTCGCTTGGGGTTCTTGAACACAAAAGCATCACAGCAGAGACGAGCTCCACCCATCATCGCACCGACCATCAAAGAAGGACGCACGTACGTCTTGCACGCGGTTCGCGCGGTTGAAGTCAGCTGTTAGTCGAAGGAATCAATCCAAATCGAATCCCGCCTTTGAACCACGACACGACCACGAATTGCAGATTGAACCATAAACATCATCGTACATCATACACTGCATCATCCGCCCGTTCCATCGATCCTTCGTAGCAGTCTGCATATCTTATCTTCTAGAATGTCAACCAAATTACATGAACACGCACCAGAAGCAAAAGCAAGAGAAGCAAACGATTCGCTGTATCGAGAAGACAAGTTCATCTTGGTGCTGGATCCCAAGACTGGCAAGGAAGCTCGCATCACCTTTGAGGGACTAACTTTGAGTCATTTTAGAGAGAAAGTTGCTTTGCAACTCTTTGGCATTAAACAACTGAAAGAACTGCCGAATGAGATACCCAGATCAATCAAGCTCATTTGGTGTGGGCGAGAATTGAAGGAAGGTATTTCTTGGCATACTGGACTTGTGGAAGAGGACGATCTCATGACTGAGTTGGATCCAGGCGTCAATGCCGACGGTCAACCCATGATGCAGGCACTAGGAGGAGAAAGCTTATTGATGGAGTGATCACACTTTCATAAATGATGCATGCGCAACGAAGTGAACCATGTTTCAGGAAAATCATGGTAACTATTCTTTCCGTAGTACGGTCCCTTGTTGTAGCCTATAGTAGTTGTTCAACGTTTTTCTTTTACACGCTTCTCGCGTTTCTGACCAAGATTTGGCGTCGAAACTCCTGGTCGAAGAGGTGAAAGAAACCGGCTGAAGCGAGGCCTAAGAGACAACTCCACTGTTCAACAACCCTGTATCAGTGCACTATACTGGATGTCCATAGCGATGTATAAGTCAATTTCTGCAAGCAAGTTCATCGAACTGTAGTGCTAGGAGATGCATCGTTGAAGCCTTGCACGCAGTCTCAAATTTGACCACGAGTCGCCGCTGGAAGGCAAAAAACGTGGTACATTCGTTTCCGAATATTTGATCTCTCATGTTTATTTCAGATGAGATAGAAGATACGCCATTGCTACAGCAGTGCCGGATTCAAAGGATGGGGTTGAGTTGGCCCAGCCCGCCGTGACGTTCAGATATTCAAGTGTGTACCCTAGTTTGTGCCGTGTCTTCATCCCTGCCATGTGCACCATCACATCTCCTGGCTGAAACGTTCGAAATCCCTTTTTTTTAGCTCGATTGTCGATGATTGGGTAGCCGGAAAAGACACATTGTGTTGCAGATTGTTGTAGACTCTGCCGTAGACTTTTTGTAGACCAAATCTCTGGAAATTGGATAGCTTTCTGGCTGTAGTTGTCCCACCTTGGAATTGGGTGATTCCTGTATGGTTTGGTCTTTGGAACGAAATTCAACCAGTACGAAGAAACCTCGAGAACATACTGTAAGAAAGTTTGTTCATAGCTGAGTGGGTTGTAGATGGAAAGCTCAGGTGCCCGATCATGCCACTCTTCCAGAAACTCGATGGCTGTTGGAGAACGGCAGTTCACAAGAAAGATCCCTGAGTTGATGCTATTAATATCCACTCCAAAGAGGATATCCATAGTGGGGTTAAAGTGCGCATAGAAATGCCACAAGGCTTCCACCGGCATGGACGGGTCTGTTATGATGACATCGCCGTCTAGGAACAGAACCACGTCGCTGTCACCGGCCACGCACTTCTCTTTGACGGCAAGCATTTTCCAGAAGGCCGGCGATGAGGTATCATTCGTGTTGTTAAACTCCTTGGGTGGTTCCAAAATCGGAGACGAGGGAATGTTGAGGATATCTTCACAAACTTTCCTATTGTGTTCAAATACTTGCATCATGAGACTTCCTTGGTTTTCATCTTCCCATTGTCCTACAAGCTGAATCATTGCCATCCGTAACTTGGGTAGATTCTTGTGCATCACCATGAACCTGGTTGCTGCCATCAGTTCTGGACAGAGACGCCCTCGTTCCATCGATATTAAGGTGGAAATATCCAATTCGCTGTCCTGAAGACTGTGATCTGTTGTTGATTTAGATTTCTTCGTCTGAACCGCCAAGCTGCTTTGCAGAGATGAAAAGTTCTGCTGCACTAGTTCATCAAAGGATAGGCTGACGATCGCAACAATCAGAACCACGGTAAAGCAAAGGAATCCACCTGTCTGGCCGCTGATCATTCTCGCGGATCAAGGAGTGCAGGTCTGAGAACTGCCGCCAAAGTTCGAAAGTTCTGAATGACCAATCAAGAAGACAAGAAGTGTCTACCCTCCAGTCAGATCACTCAGATCACTCAGGCTGATCTGCTTAACTTTCCACTCACCCAAGTCGCCTTCACACCCAAGGTGCCAGCGCTGACACAATAGAACGAAGAAGAGTTGACGGCAAGTAAAGCTGCATTGAGGACATTCTCATTCAGCAAACGAAAATGGCGAGATGCGAGATGGAAAATTGAAAATGTGACCAGATTCTATCGTACTGTTACTGTTGACTATTTTACTTGCACTGAAGCGCCATTAGACTTTGCAACCACATAGCAATATATAAATAATTGTAACAGTCTACTGGTATGGCACGTCAACTTCTCCATGAATCTCTCAGGGTTGACAATGGTGACGCTCAGTGGGTATGATAGGTTCTCCTTCCCATGAGTTTTTCTCCTCTACTTCCACTTCATAGTATTATTCGCCTAAAGACATCGTCACCGCGTACCGCTACTTGTGGCAGTACGGGAGTATCGAGACGAAGAGTCTGGCGCGACGTCTCTCCATCACGTGTTTGCTCCATAGAGCTCTCCATAGCAGCATAGGTACATTTTAGTTTTATTGAAGATCTAAAGAATCAGAATGCTAGCCAACATGTTCTTGGAGCTGGTGCTTGTGTCTAGATTCAAGGAATCTGAAGTCCTTCACCACGTCTTCATCGTGCAGGCATGAGAAACATCACGAGCAATATCTTCATCCACTGTAGCAGGTACCCGTAGTACGAGTACTACGTGTATGCATGCATACTACGACATGAAAGCAAAACATGGGTCTAACTATAAAGTGGTAGCTGTGTGACGTGATTACCAAACAAATGATCCTTTTCTTTCTCTCTTTCAGTTTGACTATTGATTGTGTGGATTGTGGCTGGCAACGTTGTTGTTGTTGTTGTTTGGCTTGAGGTAGGTTCGGTTAGCGTTTACGGAGAAATGTCCGGCAGCGATCCACTACTCACAGCTCCCGGGCTGACGGTTTTCTTGGTCAACTCATTGGCCACTTCTATGCCAGAGTTCTGTGCATTGGCGATATCCTCTTTCGATGGCAACATTCCTTGGCTGACATAGAGATCTCGTACAGTCTTGTCGGTCGAAATGATCAAAGTACCAGTCACGATTCCCAGAACGATCAAGAGTGCCACTTTGCTAATAGTCGCAAAGGCACCTGGAAAGGTAGTTTCTTGCAATTCATACATATACTGTTCGGACATGGGTTTATATCCCAGTGGATCTGCCTCACGCATTTGTTCTTCCGTCATTTCATCTTCGGGGTCAAAGTTAATGGCGAGGTTTTCAAATCCGTCACTGATTTGTGTCAAATCGAGCGCCCCACTGCCAGCACGCTTGGCGGCGCGTGCCTCCATGGCCTTCATGGCATCTGTGGAGGCTTCGTCCATACCTAGGTTCTGGGTACGAGCCTTGACGGCATCACGAAGCTTTTCTTGGGCCTCTGTTTCTGACTGTGATGATTGATGATGGGCGGTTAGAAACGATTATACGTCTCCGTTATTTCATCTCAGTTGTTCAGTAGTTCAGTACATGTAACTAAGTTGAACTTGCATTTAGAACTTACCCCTGGTACAGCTTCATCTGACTGTCCCTCCAAATCAGCTTCTTCTTTGCGCTTCATGAGGCTTGATGCAGCGTCATCATAAGAAGTCACAGCTGGAAGCTCCTCGTCGTCCCATTGATCTGACATTCTCAGTAGAGTTTGAGTTGTTTGTGACAGCGGCCTGTGAAGACTTGTAACATGTCGCTGTGGCACAGTCCAAGCAACGGACACACCAACTGTAGAGAGGAGCAGTAGCAGATGTCGTTGTGTCATGATCATCTTCATGATGTTATTACTCTAACGTTGTAATGTACCAACCTATCACTATCAGTACACCCTCCTGCTTTCTTCGTTGCGTTGATGGCTAGATGCGTGATGGGCGATGATGTCAAACAGGAAGAAGATCTGCAAACTAAACCCACATGGTGCCAGGTGTAAGGCCTGACGTACGTACCACAACCGTAGGGCAATACCAGTACACATGGTTCTCATGAATGGGTCTGACCGTCTTCCGGTACCGCGTACTCGCTCTACTACATCCACAGAATATCTCACGCACGTCAGTTGTCGGTTCACCCATCATCCACTTTTGATGGTTGTTGTCTGCTTCTGCACCAACAACGCCTTCTTTCTTTCCTGATTTGATTTCAAAAACAAATAGTCGTTACTGTTGCACCATGAAGATTTCAGCTCGTTTGGCACTGTTTGCGTTTGTTGGCACTACCAGTGCTTTCACTATTGCTCCTCATGGGTACGTGTGTTATCTTTGTTGAGATCATTGTCTTGGTTTGAAGGAGAGAGAGATGAACGAAGAAGACCTGCTTCCAGCGTTCTTCGGTTCTTCACTGCACAAGGGCTTCACAAAGTACTGGTACAGTACTGGTATCGATAGTTTAGATGATGATTACCACTCACTTCTTTCTTACCCCCTTCATCTGACTCTGACACAACAAACAACCAATATGAAACAACTGCAGTCGAACAACATCTGTCGCGTTGAACGCGGTTGAACAACTGACTAAATTTGATCGCAAAAAGCAGACATACAAGGGTCCACGAGTACCAATGAGCGATGAAGGACTTGATTTCTCATACGATGATTTCGCTGAAGCCGTCAAGAATACTGACTACGCTTTCAATCGCAATGATATTGTCAAGGGCATCTGTGTTGAATACGACAAGGGTGGTTGCATTGTTGATATTGGGGCCAAGGCATCTGCCTTCCTTCCTGAAGCCGAAGCTGCGCTCATTCAAGAACAAGGAGATGCTATTGAGGATCTCGTCAACCTAGATAGCGAATTGGACTTTCAAATTATTTCCGATGAGGACGAGAACGGACAGTTGCTTGTTTCCATTCGTCGCATTCAGTACCGTAAGGCATGGGAGACTGTGGTGGAGATGCAGGATACCGATGAGGTCTTTGAGGCCAACGTTGTCGCAGTCAATCGTGGTGGTGCCATCTGTTTGGTCGAAGGTCTTCGTGCCTTTTTGCCTGGATCTCACCTTTCAGGAATGATGGCTACTGAGGACACTATTGGTACCAGGTTGGCTCTCAAGTTTTTGGAAGTTAACCAGGAGGCTGGCAAGCTTGTGGTCAGCAACCGCAAGGCTCTTGTTGAGCAGCAAATGAGTGACCTGAGCCGTGGAGACATTGTCCAGGGTATGGTCAAGGCTCTCAAGCCATATGGTGCTTTCGTCGAAGTGGGGGGTATGTCCGGTCTGCTTCACATTTCCCAAATTTCCTACGATCGCATTGATGATCTCGAGAAGGTCCTCCAGCCTGGCATGCAGGTCAAGTGCATGATCATCGATCACGATAAGGTCAATGGACGTATCGCTCTTTCCACCAAAACATTGGAGCCAGAACCTGGTGACATGCTCAAGGACAGCACACTTGTCTTTGAAAAGGCCGAAGAGACGGCACAAAAGTACCACGAACGAATGGAGGCGGAGCGCAAGCAACGCGAGGAGGCCGCTCGTGACATTGTCTTGGGATTGGGAGATTCTCTCGAAGAGTTGGGTGTCAATGGTGGGGATTCGGACGATGGTGCCGAGGCCGCCGATCCACTTGCCGACGTGTCCGACTCTCTAGACTCGCTCCTTGCATAAACAGCAAACTCTATTGCAGTTCCCGCATGCTACATGATGTATGTAGTGTGCGTAATACACACTGCTCTTGCATGACTACTGACTGTTCTCTACGAACCACGACATGCATCTCACTTGTCTCAGAATAACGAATCTAGCTAGTGAACTTAAAAAAACATAATTGGAAGAACATTGAGCAATACCTGCTGGTGTCACCAACGAACTTTCATCTATGGTTAAGGCAAGGGTACTACAGCCAAGCTACAGCCACCCATTGACGTTGCTGGTGTTCTCTCTACTCTCTGGAGAGAGAAAAAGAGCAGCACATTTGCGATACAGTGTCAGTGTTGTTTGCTACCGAAACGGTACGGTGGAGGTGCGGAGCGAACTGACAAGGCAAGAACGACCAAGAAAACGAACAGCAGTACGACGCACGAAGGCTTCTACACTGCAGTTAAGTTATTTGACTGACTAAAGCTGTTACTGCAGCCACCTCGTCCCCAGCATAGATCTCTATATAGGATGGCCCGTGTCTCAACCCGCGGCAAGCCCCATGTCGTAACAATCCGGATCCAACCAGGTACGATATAGAGCACGCTGACCAAAACCATCGAGCGACACATGATTCAACCACGGTGGTTGACTTGTCAATGCAGCAGCAAACTTGCGCTTGCCAGTCAAATCTGCTAGCTGCCGTTCGATTCGCCCATTCGCTGGGTAGCCTTGGTAACAGCCGCCAACTACAAACGCTTGACGAAACATGTTAGGATTGGTAATGACTCGATGTGGGCACGGCTTAATCCAACCCAAGCTAGCGACAGGCATGGTTTCACCAGTCATGAGAATCATCTCGCCAACCGCGAGGCGCGGGCTGCGAAATGTGCCAGTCTCGGGGTGGTAGCATTGTAGACCTTCTGGTGGTGTTGGTGGTGGAAGAACAGCGTCGTTCTTGTTGCTGGCAGTGGCAGTGCTGTCACCAGCATTATCATGCTGACTACACGTAGTCAATGCTGTTGTTGTTGACTCCACTATGGGGCACACGATCGAGAGTATGCCACCGTCGTTGTGCATAGACTGACGAAGAGTACGCCTTGGAAGAGGAAATGTGACGGCCATAGACTTGTCGGCCTGAATGACAGCTTTTAATCCTTCTCCAGTCGTAGAGTAGGAGAATGCATCCAACACGTGCGTCAAAAAGTCGACGCAAAAGCCGGAAAAGCGTCGCGAGAACATTGTATGCGGCACGGCGTCAACCTTGAAAATGACAGACTCTTGTTCGGAGGTTTGAGAGCAGGCTCCTCCCTGCTTTGATTTTTCATACCAGCCACTCGTGTGGTTCTTGACACTCTGGTCGTTGAATTCTTGGTAGAACGTGGCAGCGTGAGGAGGAAGGTCGTGCAGGATGACAAAGGTGTGTTTCATCAACCCATTCCAGAGACGTTGAAACTCTTCCGTCTGGTCGGCATCAGAATATCCAACCAGCTTGGCGATGGAAATCTTGGGAATGTCCTCGCAAACGTCGTCCTTGCTGCTTTCTTCTTTGACTTTGCACGTGCGTTTGTGATCCTTCCAATCACTGACTTGACAATCTTTGCCGCAATAGTAGACGATTCTACAAGCGCTGCACATCAAGATATTCTTCTTCAAGTCAAGAGCAGTCTTACATGCACGACACTGTAGAGCCTCCGCACCGCTCTTGTGCTCTTCTGTCATTTTCTCGGTCCGTTTCAGTTCTTACCCTTGCTGGCTAGAGTGTTGCTTTTGCTATGCGTGTTACGCACAAGTTCAAACGTTGAACGTGTTGCGGCAAGAACCAACAATATGACTAACTTAACGCGAAGCAGATGACGAGTTTGAAGCTCCTTATCAGATGAGAGAAAAAAAGTTAGGTTTATGGCATCTGTGGTTTCAATCTCCAAATCATAATATGGTGGCATCGACTTGAGGTTTCGTGGCCGCCCTACGCGTGAAAGCCTACCAGTTGATGAACAGGCTTTCACGAAAACTTTCCGCGCTATCAGCTTGAGGAATTCCTCAAGATTAATTCCTCAAGATTCTAGCTACAGTAGACGCTCGCACACCGGTACGTTCAGTCCGTACAGTACGGTCTCCGTACTGTCTGGTACGTCCGCTGTCCGTACAATTTGACTTCCAACACATTTATTCACGACCGACCTGAAACCATGGATAATTTCTATGCCTGAAACTCATTCTAAATTTGTTAACTGTCATTGCTGCCGCTGGTGGGCTGACTGCCATCGAATACGAAGTATTGGTAGTCTCAGTCCTCTAGAGCATGGTTTCTGTGCAAAGGAGCAAAGGAAGTAGCAGTAAGAGTCCTCTTCTGAGCACTTTCTTCCTTCTGGCTCTCGTGGGCTGCGTTTCGATGCGAAGTCTTGTGTCGGAGAGAATTGTAACCAAATCCACACCCGTGAACTCTTTGGCCGCTACAGCCACAACTGCAACTACAGCAACCACAAGAATCTCGTACGATCCAAAGAATTGCACCCTGTTCAAAAATGGATCTTGCGAAGATGAAGATGGTGGCGCTTGGTCTTACAAAAGTGAGAAGGGGTCTTGCGTCTACTCAGAACGACAGGTTCCTCGCGACAGTAACGCAGCTAACTTTCTTCCAACTCTATTTCCCGGAGGAGAATCCATTTTGGATTTCGGGGGTGGCGTTGGAGCCTACTTGGTCGGCTTTCGCAATGCGAACTTTAAGACGCTCGTTACAGTGGAACCACAACCATTGGGAAATTGCCTTTTTAAGGGATTGCAACAAGACATGACCGATTGGATCAATACACCACTGAATCAACTACCTAAGGACAAGTATGATGTAGTCATGACCATTGAAGTGGCTGAACATATCCCAGTTCACTTTCATCAACATTTGCTCAAAGCATTGGCACAAGCCACCAAGAAATACGTTGTCTTCTCCGCGGCGCATCCAGGACAGGCAGGACAAGGACACGTGGGGCCAAGTATGAAGCCGATTGAACAATGGAAAGAGGAAGCTAAAGAGTGGGCCTCTCTAACGGTGAATGACGACATGACTCAACGCTTGCACAATGTGTCGAGTCGTTTGCTGCGGCGGAACTGTGTTATTTTTCAAAAATGAACAGTACTCCGAGTGTAGTGGCATATCCGAATATCCATACAGTCTAATCAGGCTATGTCATTTAACGTGTCGAGGCAACAAGAATGGCAGATAAGGACCCACTGATACATGTTTCTACTCCGGAATACAACGTAGTCACAATCATGTGATTTGATCATACATCCCCCATCCCGCAGAATGAGTACTGTAGTACCCACGTACATGTACCTGTTCCCCTCACTTTTACGTTTGACATACTCATCCTCGTCAATAGTCACGCCAACGCTTGGTGCGCCAACTTCAGGGAGACCTCTCCGCTATTTGGTGAAGAAGGGTCGAAACGATTGATCGCGGTGGCCATTCGTTGTTCATACAC
>JAVCKV010571743.1:0-10004 GCA_032274145.1 Herpochondria borealis | reverse complement strand
GCACGTGGAACTCGTCGAGTATCCCTGAAACGACCAGCATTCACAAATTGCAAAACGCGGTTCTGAGCGATCCTTTGCAAGGCCAAGTTGCCGCGTATTTTGCCGGGGTCGGCACGGACGACCGGTTTAACGGGCACACGGCGCAGTTCTTGAACAAATGGGGGGGGCGGCGCATGTGGGTGGGGGCTCGATGGTAAAGTAAAAGACGCCGTTGATTTGGCGGACCGTTTGTCTAAGTCGGATCGCGTGCGTCAATCTGTTATTCGTCATGCATTCCGCTACTTCTTGGGTAGAAACGAAACCCTTTCAGACTCCAAGACCCTTATCGAAGCAGACAAGGCCTATCTCAAGAGTGGAGGTAGCTTTGACGAACTCATCGTTTCTATACTGACATCTGACTCCTTCATTTATCGCAAAGCTAAGCCTTCACTAGAAAACAACTAACACAGACTCATCATGAATAACCGAAGACAATTCTTAAAGACATCTGCAGCCACTGCTGGAGCCTTTGTACTGCCATCATTTGGAGGGTTTGCAGCCACCCCAAATGGAGGCTCAGGACCACGTCGCTTTATCTTCATCCGTAAATCTAACGGACTTCGTCCTAAAGATTTCGCATTACCTACTTTTTCAGCGCAAGAGAAGCAACTAGACACTAAAAAACAAGCACTTGAAGTAGACCTGTCAAAACACGAACTACCCGCGTGGCTTAACCCTGTAGCAAAGCACAAGGCAAACCTCGGTATCCTACAAGGACTTTCCTGCAAGATGAGTGAGAACGGTCACTTCTCCTACTCTTCTGTAATGGGTGCCTATAAATCAGGCAGGAACTCACTCAGCGGCATTAAACGAGCCACCATCGATTTCGAATTAGCAAAACTCTTCCCATCGCCATTTGGCCACGTCGAGCTCTCTTTTGCAGGAGGTCGCAAAGGAATCGTCTCAGGCTACTCAGCTCCAGCCGCCCATCAGCGAAACTACTGCTACGCCGACCCACAGACCGCCTACGACGAGCTATTCAAGGCTGTAACGAACCCAAGTGCTATCGGCTCCGACAACACCATGTTAGAGTTTTTACAAAAGGAAGAAAATTTCCGAGCAAACCGATTAAAAGGATACGAAAAATTAAGAATCGATGACCATATCAATTCCATCGGATCCATTAGTAAGCGCAATTTTCAGCTCTCAAAGATGTCTGATTCTATCGCAAAACACCTTCCAAAGCTCGCCCCAATCCACCTCAATGGGGGAGCAAACGCCAATACACCAGAAAAGCAAGCAGCGATGACAGATGTGCTTGTATCAGCTCTCATCACAGGACTAACCAACGTCGTAACCTATACAATAGATGACTTAGGTACTCCAATCATCGGTCTTCCTGGAAATGAAAATGACAATATCAGTATTCACTCCATTGGCCACAACGGCTCATTCGGTGGTGTATCAGCAGATAAAATCAGAGAAAAAATGCGCACTAGCCACATGAACCAAGTGGCCACTATGGTTGAGCGACTAAAGGAAATTCCAGAAGGAAAAGGCAATATGTTCGATAACACCATGATCATGTACTTCCCAGAAGGAGGAGAGACCCATCATGGACACGGAACAGAAGCACCATTCGTGGTTCTAGCAGGAGACAACTGTAAGGTAGATATGCTTGGACGCTATACACGTCTCCCCTATCATGGAACAGAAGGTCACAAAACCATCGGAAACTGGTATACTACTCTACTCAACGCATACGGCAATCCCATCAAACATTATGGAGATCTCGATCTAGAGATGGCTCGTAAAAAGCTCGATCAGGCTGGAGCAATCAAGCGCTTCCTAGCATAGTCGACGATAAGGTGACATATCGAGATCCTTGTTTTAAATAAAAACAAGGATCATTCGCCCCCCTATTTTAATATATACCACCTCATAAACTTCCCCCTCTAGCTGTTTAATCAAATCTGCAAATTTGTAGAGATTTACGATTAGTTTCTATCATCCGTGCCCTTCTCTCCCTTTCTCCGTATTCCGTTGATTCTCAAGATTCCATCATACTAGCAGATTCACCACTCGTTCCAAAACAACAAAACCACTCACTTTACTAAGGATTAAAATTATATTGCATTATTTTAGAAATATGTTTTCTTCCCTTCCACATGAATTTTAAACAGCCACAATTGAGTAAACCAAAGAATAGCGATTACGCCTATTCTAGCTCAATGCTGTCCCTCAACCTCCTTTCTCCTGTTGCAACGCGTTGGCATCTATCACGTCTCTGCACATCGAGCGGAACAATGAATCAACTCGCCATCATCTGGCTACCGTAAAACTCTTTTAGATTCATAACCCAGGCTTTTCTGCCCCGCTCGCATCAAATGCAAGCGGGGCTTTTTGTGTCTTTAGCACGTCGACCGTCAAGCTCTTACGCAAATCAACCCACCTATCTCTATTTCAAACAACCATATCTCATGAAAAATAACACATACCCATCAAATACCCTATGGAGTGATCTCAGAGCACTCCCAGGGTCCTATTGGGTTCTGTTCAGCGGAACCTTAATCAACAGATTTGGCCATTTCGTCATGCCCTTCCTCGCCCTATATCTAGGTACTAACGAATACCCAAGCTGGGTAGCAGGAACAGCACTGGCACTCTACGGTGCCGGAGGACTCATTGCCAACTTCATTGGCGGTTACTGTGCCGACAAGTACGGACGCAAGCGTACGATTGCTATTGCTTGCATCGGTGGTGCTATCTCTATGCTTGCCATGTCAGCAGTTAGCGGAGCTTGGGCCATTATCATCTGCAGCTTCTCAGTTGGACTAACAGGTGCCATGTACTACCCTGCTGCAAGTGCTTTGCTCACTGACCTCGTTGGTAAAGAACTACGAATACGTGCCTATGGCTGTCAACGCCTCGCTGCCAATCTTGGATTCGCAGCAGGTATGGCTTGTGCTGGACTACTGGCCGACTACTCATTCCAACTCCTTTTCTACATCGACGCGGCAACCACACTAACCCTCTGTGGACTCGTCCTCTTTGGAATGACGAAAGTCAACACCGTACAAAGCAAAAACACAGGCTGGAAAATAGCCATCCTCACAGCAGTTCAGAATCGAGCATTCTTACGATGCCTTATCGCAAACTTCTGTGTAGCAGCGATTTTCTTCCAGATCACCAGCAGTTGGGGAATGTTCATCATTGACGGAGGCCACAGTAAGCAAGTCTTCGGCTACCTTGCCGCATTTAACGGCTTACTCGTTGCCCTGCTAGAACTGCCACTAACCTCATTCAGTAAACGTCACAATCCTATTAAAATCATGGTTCTCGGCTACGCCATGATAGGCATAGGCATGGGTCTGAACTTGTTCGGAGCTAGCATCACCATTCTCATAATTGTAACCATGGTCTTCACCTTTGGTGAGATGATAGCTCTACCTGTAGCTAACAGCTACATGGCGGAACTAGCCCCCGACGACATGAGAGGTCGTTTCATGGGGCTTCTCGGCGTAAGCTGGAGTTTAGCCATGATGATTGCTCCCGCAGCTGGAATAGCACTCTATAGCCTGAGTCCTGCTCTCCTATGGACTAGTTGTTTCCTCCTAGGGCTCATTGCCGCTGCAGTTCAGAAAGGAAAAAATTGAGGTGAAAAAACTAGGGTTCTCAGCAGATTTTGCTGAGAACCCGTCTTTGTAGCAAATAAAGTGATTACAAACCAGCCTGTGGATTGTAATCACTTGAAGTTCGTAAATAACCTTGTTCTCGACCTATCCTCACCTAGGTTCACATCATGTCAAAATTTAACTACCGTGCTTCTGGCCTACTACAGGCGGGCGGTGCACATGGATAATTCCTATAGCTCAAAAAAGTTCGAGCACATCAGGCATAAGCCCCCCAACGAACTCTCACAACCTAGGCCCTTGATCATCGCTTGCTCACCAATGCGTAGCAACGTTAACTTGTCCACTATCATGCGCACCGCAGGTTGCTGCGGAGTCAACGAAGTCATCGCAACAGGCAATGCGAAAGTGAACACCAAAATCGCCCGTGACGGAGCCGAAAACGTAAAACTCACCATCAAGCGCAGTCTCCTTCCTGTCTTAAAAAAACTCAAACTCGATGGCTACAAGCTAGTCGGTCTTGAACAAACCACCAACTCTAGCCAACTTGGCACTTATGCCTTCCCGCACAAATGTGCCCTCATCATCGGCTCCGAGCGAGAAGGCCTCTCCCAAGAGACCCTCGATCAGCTAGATGCCGTAGTAGAAATACCCATCTGGGGACTACCCTTCAGCTACAACGTCGCCACCGCCACTAGCATGTGCCTACTAAATTACTGCATGCAATACCCCAATGGCTAAGAAAAACTAACTCGTTCCATTTAGCAGATCATTTAACCATTTCGGCGTCTCAAAGAAATTCATTCCATCACACTGAATTCGCTCAATTCGTATAAATGCACGATACGTCTGTTCCTTAGCAAAAGCGTTCCGTCGTTCACTTTAGAATCTTCATCAACCTCTCCTGCTGCCCCTTAGGCAACGAGATTCGAGGTGCCGACTTAGGATCCATCCACAGCGACTTCGCCTCCTTCAAGTACTCCACCGCAGCCGTAACGTCTTCAACTTTCCCCAGCTTCGCAGCCGTCATTGCCAACATTGCCAAATGATGATGAGCCAACTTATCCTCCAAACCACTATCAGCCAAAGCACGATACGAAGTATCATACGCCCTTCTCGCCTGCCCTACACGATCCAACAACACCGCCGTCTGCCAAGAGTCCAGTTCAGCAGCCAACGACTGAGCAAGCAATAACGTCGAATAAGCTTCACGACTTTTCTTCTGATGTGCCAACAAACGGGTCAACACCACCATATCATTCCCCTCAACCTTAGGATGCACTTTCATCGTTTCAAGCACAGCTATCGTTTCAGCCAAATTGTTAGCCTTCAACTTTTGCAGCATCTTCTTTTTTAACACCTCATATTCAGCACTACGTTTCTCAGACTGCTTCTCCCACTCCTCCTGCTCCAGATCCGCAACATCCAAGCCCGCATTCTCCACCTTAGCTCCACCCACACCCTTAGAAAGTAAATCAACTTGCACTTTACGTAATTTCTCCGCCCACGAATCAGCAAGCCCCCCTTTATTCAACCGATACACATTGAACGCGTTACCCGTCACATAATCATACTCCATCCTCTCCGGCATCTCCAATAAAGTCCTTCTATCAGCCGACAACTTAGGAATCTGCCCCCAATGCAGAACCTCCGTCAAATCACTCTTTCTGAACAGAGTCGACCCAATGAAAACCCTATCTATACCCTCAGGAAACTCCGTAAAAATAGATCCCTCAAAGTCTCCCTTAACAGGATAAGAAACAACTTTCAGCAACTTCTTCGTCGCCATCGAATACACATGCACCACATCACGCTTACCTAACAACTCAGCATAATACTTATCATCAGAACTGAACTCCACCCTCACCACCTTCGGCCCTCCACCGATAGTAAACAACTTGCCAGTCCTCGTATCCGCCGTTAAATGATACCACTCAGCACCAGGAGCAGAATACCCGACAAGACTCACATAATTGCCACTCGGACTCAACGTCCAGATCGACATCCCCGGACGCGCAGTATGATCATTCGCAACCATACCAAATTCAGATTCCTTATCACCACGCTCTAACATCACCCTAGGTTTCAGCGTCTTCGCATCCAAGATAGCCACCTCGTCATTCTTATAAGGAGCCATCAGGATCGACTTACCATCCTTGCTGAACTGAGCCCCCACATCATAGTGCCCCTCGCCCATCACCACGCAGATCTCAAGAATATTAGATGGAGATAGATCATCACCTTTCGGCTTCACCAGCTTCACCTCTTTAGCCGATAAATCCATCAGCGACGTTACCCACACCTTCCCATCACTGTCCGCAGATATCACTGGTAAACTCGGATCATTCAAGTTCACATCAAAGTGCAATCGCTTAGCGACCTCCCCCTGCTCCTCATGCTTTATCGTTTCATCATACCACTTCAAAGCCTTCGCCCAGCGATCCCCAGGTAAACGTAACAAAGCCTCATCAAACTTTGAATAACCGAAGCCCTTCCACTTAGACATTTCACCATACTTGCCATAACTGTTACTCACCACGACACGCGTATCATCATGCCCACCGACCATCACTAGGTCACCCTTTCCCACATAGCCCTGACGCAGAGTATCAGTATCCGGCAGAGTCCCTCCATCACCACTACCATCCTCATCTTCCTTAGCCTTTTTCAACAGCTTCAACACATCTGCCAAAGGAATAAACTGATTCCCCGTCATCCTGACAGCATGATGCGGAACTTCTATCAGATATACCCCATTCCAAGTATTCCCCGTAGTATCGTGAGTTTCTATATCCAACTCATCCGCATGCACCAGAGCCAACGACTCATCCTCACTCAACCACACATTCCCAATATCACTGTATGAAAGCCCCGTAGCCTCCATCAGCGCATCACCTTCAAACGCATAACGCTCAATACTAAAATATCCACCTCCACGCCCACCATAAATTCCACGTAACCCAATATTGTACTTCTTCGAATACGCCCACCTAGTGCGAACATCCCTATATTCCAACATTTTCACCACCCTCTCATACAGCCCGCTCCCTTTCAGTATTGGATGCTTCAACACCGCTACATTCTTCCCATCCACCTTCATTGCCACCAACCCAGCCTTCTCGCGTAACATCCGCCACTCCCACTTCCGAGCTTTCTCTGGAACCCCAGCCAAAGCCTGAACCGCCGCTAATTTCAATCCTCCATCCAAGCTCGCAGCCGCCTGCGCAATCTTATGGAAATACCTATCCTCATTCACCTCCTGAGCTTGAACACTCACCAAGCTACCAGCTACCACCACAGCAGCCACTTTCATAAATAATCCAACACTCTGACACATCATGCCCGAAACCCTAGGTCGCTAGACAACGAAACGCAAGCTCACAAAAACCCTATCCACTCGGCCAAAGCCTACAGTGCAAAGCATCATTCAAAACCACGCACCCACATTCGTTACGGCCTGCTGATTTATTCGTAGGTTTCGGCAGATTCCGCAGTTCCAGCCCGTTCCATTACGCTGGCTATTTCAACCTTCAGAGTTCACTCTTTACTCCTCCATCGGCACCACCCAGACATTGCGGAATCGAACCGGATTACCATGATCCTGCATCTGGATAGGCCCTTTATCTGCATGAGCCTCATATTCACTCACGGCATGTGGCCCACGCCATCCAGTGCCACCGCTAAGCTCAACATTGTCATGGATCACATGTCCATTATGCACCACATGGAATTTCGCCTTACGCGTAACCTTCCCATCCTTATCAAAAAGCGGACGCGTAAAAGTAATATCATAGCTCTGCCACTCACCCGGGCCTCGGCTCGCATTGACCAAAGGCACACTGCGACCATACAGAGCACCACATTGCCCATCCGGATAGGTCTCGTTCTGGTAACTATCTAGAACCTGAATTTCGTATCGACCCATAAGAAACACACCACTATTGCCACGTCCCTGACCCTTGCCCTGCACATTCTTGGGCGAAGCAAACTCAATATGCAGCTTGCACGAACCAAACTCCTGCTTGCTCTGGATATACCCCGCACGCTTCACCGACTCAAGTGCACCATCAGCCAACTTCCACTTCGTCGCCCCCCCTTTTTTATCTGTCCAATTCGTAAAAGTTTTCTCCGTCCCATCGAAAAGCACGATAGCCCCCTTAGGAGCCTTAGCGGCCTCAGCATCATAAGGCTTAGCCTTCACCACCTTCGGTTGCGGCTGCTTCGCAGGATCAGTCTCATGCACCTTAACCCCATTGATAAACATATACTTCACCTCCTTGCCATTCACTTCACGAACCTCATTCTTGATTTCAGGTTCCTTCGTTTGAGCAAAAACAGCGGGCGTAGCAAAAGACGCGGCAGCAATAACAATAGCAGATTTCTTAATCATCAGATCTTAATGGATAAAATTTAGTTAAATTGAATTTTTAGCTTCTATAGGTAAAAATTGACGCAATTTCCATACCAATAAAAGCCAAATCTCCAAATTTAACCAAAAAATCAAAATTCCCATCAAAAACTAATCACACCAAAAGATTGGTCAGACTCCGCACCTTTCTTAGCCATCCAGACAGGCGTCTTCATTCCCTTAGTTTCCAGTAACTCAGGGAAACACAGCAACTTCTTCTTAGGGTAGTAATAGATCAAATTATTCTTCACCCCTGTAATCTTATAGACATCTTTGTATTTTGTTTCTGGCAGCTTGTAGACCTTATAACTATTGCTATTCTCTTGCCCCAATGCCCTGAACGTAAACTTCTCCTCCGATATACTCACCTTCGGATTGATCATACCTAGCATCATCAGGTGGGTATCCTCAACCATTCCTTCAACCGACATGTCAAACCCACCAAATGGCCCTCCACCACCAGTATTTCCAGTCCGGTGGCTTACCTCCCACTCCCCCATCATCTCCTTAGCAGGCTCAACCTGCACACTCCCCTCAGGCACCTGAGCACAAGAAACAAAGGTAATCGAAACAACAAACACACCAAATAAATCGATCATATTTTTCATAGATACCACCTTAGACTGCCACGACCAATTTCTATTCAGCCCAAAAACCAAAAAAAACAAAAAGCAGCCACACAACCTTCCATCCATCACCAAAAAAAAGCTCTGGAGCCACGCATGACCCAAGAGCAATTACATACTTAGTGAAAAAACTAACGAAAACCCTACGACTTCACCTTCGCCCCAAAGCCCACCTTCTTAATCGCAGCCTCGATCTGCTTGTCAGTCACATCACCAGTAACAGTCAACTTCGCACCACCCTTCGTCACCTTGTCCACCTTCACACCCTCGAGCCCCGCAAGAGCAGCCTTCACCTTGCTACCACAACCGTGAGCACACTTCATTCCTGAGATGGAAACAGATTTCTGTGTTCCCGCCTTCGCCTCAACCTTCATCGAGTGCGAATCTGCAAAAGCGTTGAAGGATACCATTGGAAGCGCCACCGCTACAGCTGCAACAATTGATTTCATTTTCATATCCTTAGCTAATTAAAAACACTCACCCCACGTAAGGGTTGCGGAACGAATTAGGGCTTCGAAGACACGTAGATGAGTGGTGCATGAGCAAGGCAAATGATTCATCGTGTAGCGGGCTACTCGATAAAGCATTGAACGTAGCTCATGGATCAGTCAACAAGTAGATTGAAGCTCTTATTTGTTCCGCGACCCTAAGCTTTTCCATTAGAGAGCCTCTCGTCCAAACTATTCCCAGAATATTCCCCAATTCCCCACAACAGAAAAAACATTCAATCTAGAAGCACAAAAATCCACCATTTTAACAAACGTTCAACTACACCTCAGAAATTTCCATAGCCCCTCTGTGAGTCACAAATCAATCCAAAAACTTACCACTTTTTTTCTTGTTAACACATCATATCTACTTAGTGTTAACTAACAATATTTATGCCTGCGAAAAAAGCCGCCAAAAGAACAGCAAGTAAGTCGGCTAAGAAAGCTGCTGCCAAGAAACCCGTCAAACAGAAGAGCTTCGAGGAATCCCTCTGGGAAACTGCCACCAAGCTGCGCGGCTCCGTCGAGTCGTCTGAATACAAGCACGTCGTGCTCTCGCTGATCTTCCTCAAGTTCGTCTCCGACAAATTTGAAGATCGCCGTGCCGAACTAGTGGCGGACGGGAAGGAGAAATACACTGACATGGTCGAGTTCTACACCATGCAGAATGTCTTCTACCTGCCGGAGACCTCCCGCTGGTCCTACATCCAGCAGCATGCCAAGCAGGGCGACATCGCGATCAAGATCGACTCCGCCCTCACCGCGGTGGAAAAGAGCAATGCCTCGCTCAAAGGCGCCTTGCCGGACAACTACTTCTCCCGCCTCGGGCTCGATGGCAGCAAGCTCTCCGCCCTCATCGATGCCATCAACA
>JAVCKV010571732.1:0-10004 GCA_032274145.1 Herpochondria borealis | reverse complement strand
ATAATCCTCGTGATCAACGTCTTTGAGACTTTGAACAAAACTTTGAATTTTAAGTCACCCTGTAGAACAAACAGGCGAATGGAGCCGAGTATTTTCAGGCCGGACTGATTTGCTGTCTTGAACATCGATCCGTGATAGGGTCGCATCTCTGTCGGCCAGTCCTCTGGTATGAACCGTTCGGCCACCGGGTTCATCTTAGTTGCTGTATCGACTAAGACAGGCGTTCTGATCATGAAATTAGGTCGGAGTACGATCGTCCCAGATAGCTTTTTGTTTGGGGTCTTTCAGCGGACCAGTCTCTCCAGTCTTCAAGGGAAATTTCAGCTCATAATCTTTGAAGGGGGTTTCCACCTTAATTGGACAGACGTGGTGCTTTTGGAGCGGAGTACAATTGTTCATTGGACTAATAGTCATGAATTACATTTTCCGAACGGAAGCCCTTGGTCTGTCAGGTTTTATCTCCGTTGAGGCGGCCGAAGTGGCCGCCGGTTCGGAACTCTAAGTCAGTTAGGGTGTGGTGAAGTATCATACTCCTCCAATACTAGTTATTCTAACTTGAAGTCGCTTCAGAATCGCGTATGGACTCTTCGTCCGCGAAACTGACGCTCTCTGGCCGACCTTGTGTCAACTACTTTAAGTCGCCAATGCGGGGTCTCGTCCGAGTTCCCAGTTGCTTTTCTTCACAAGAGCTTGGTACTTCTTTTCGCTAATCTGTATCAGCTTCTTCTTGGCTGCCCTTGGAACAGCTCCCAGTTCGCCGTGTCTTGTTTTCCTAGACACAAGCGGCATGTGCGGGGCGCTTTGCTCCTCCTTAAGTGACCAATACCTCCGCGTCTTGTTCCGTTGCATTAGCGGAAGTGCTTCGAGTTTTAGACTGATTGCGAGATATGGACTGCCCGGAACGCTGGTCCTTTTGGACTTCCCGCGTGTCTTTTGAGCCGCACCTGTAGCGTCGGTATTTTCTATGATGGTCTTTGGAAGCAGAATCCCTCTGGCTGCTAGCCTTTGCTTCGTGCCTCACAAACTTCCTTTTTGACGGTGCATAACGCACAAAGGCTTGTAAACTTTTTCTCGGCTGCTTTTCCATGCGCGCCCGAACACTTTCACGGAGGTACAGGTGTACACCCTCCTCGAAGTACTCCTTAAGAGCGTCGTCTGGATATACATAGCCACATCGGGCAGCCTTGGCGTGTTGTCTATTACAGTTTTTTGTTTCCTTATGACCTTTCGGGGACTTGCATTTAGTGGTCTTTCTGTGAGCGGCATCGATCACCTCATATGACGCATACTAAATGAGAAGAAATTTGATGACCCCCGCGTAAGACATGATTTTTTCCCTTCTTTTTCGACGCCTCTGGCCAATGGATGGGGTGTTCTCGCACTTTTGGGGACCACCGACAGTGGAAGAGAGTTCCAAGACTTTTCAGACATGTTTGGCGTCTTCGCGGCCCTTTTATGGCCGGTCAGATGGTTGGCGTTGCCTTTTAACCACCTTTCCACGCGATCGTCGGAGGAGCCCTGTTCGCCCTCTTTCTTGCATAACTGTCTGACAGTCTCGTTTTTCAGTGCGGGAAGCATGTCCTATATCTTGGCTTCGTCGGATTTGTTATCAATGCCTGTAAGACACTTAATTCTTTTGACCAGAACAGATAGTGGGCTAGAGGACCAAAATTCTTCGGGCTCATCAGACACGCTTCGACCATAACTATTTCCACGTATGGTAGTCGGGCACGAAATTCATCCGAGTTCACGTGGGATTCAAGTCGGCGAAGGCCTTCTGCCGCGACGTTACCAATCGCAGTTGGCAGTACTTTGGGTTCTGCCGAGGCAAATGAAGGGGTATTTTTTGTCTGCTTGGCACGATGGGCGTCTAGGTGAGGTAATCCTTGCAGTTGCACTCCATGGCTTCGCGAGTCGTGGTAATCTCTCTTCGCCACGCTCTCTCGGCTGATGAGGCCGTACTAATCTTCTTGGTTTTGCGAGTTTGAGGACTTGTTACTCTTCCAAGCCAAAATAAGGGCTTCCAGACGGTCCTTTCTCGCGCATTTGAGTACTAGCGTGCGAGGGCGTCCCCTGAGACTTGGCTGCCTCGAGAACAGTAGCAAGGGCTTCAAAACTGCAAGTCTTAATTTACCGCAATTCTGCAGCGACATTCCTCCTGAGTTACTAAGTCGTCTCCTGATAGCCGTCGGACCCAGATGAAACTGTCGTCTCTCTACGTGGTTGCGGTTATTGTGACGCCTGGGAATCTTGATGGTACCTTCCTAGCGTCTTTAAAGTCGTGGAACCAGTTGAATCCAATGGGCCTTGACCTGTTCTGTTTCTGGAAGGACATCCGGTCTGAGCGTTTGAACACGGCTTCGGGACGGCGTCTGCCATCTCTGCCGGCGTGGCTTCGAGTCACTTCGTGTCGAATGAAATTGCTTTAGTGCGCAGGGCGAGCTCCAGATCATTCAGCGGAGAGGCCAGATATCGTGCATTGGCCCTTTTCGCACGGGACTGACTCACATGGTGCGACTCGGCCACTTGTTACACGGACGGGTTTAGAGGCCAGTAATAGACCTATCACCTTTCTCTATAATCCTCCCAGGGCGCTCAGACAGCAGAATTTCCAGCAGCTATTCCATTGTCGCCTAATTGATGAAGCCAAAAATCTCTGCACTAATCATTTGCACGTGCTAGTTGAGTCGCATATCAAAGGTGGCCGCATGTAGTTTCTCTGTGATTATTTGGATTCAGAGGATTTAGTGGTATTTAAAAGCCTTCTCATCTACGCGCCCTGAGGTTATTTAAAGCCAATTAGACTGTAGAGCGCATCATACCAGCTGCAGCTCGGCCTGCATCAGTAATGCATAGAATCGAGGAGTCAGTGGGTGATGAGACAGACAAACACTACGAGGAACGGAAGAGAAATAGGTCTGGGAAGGTCGTTGGAAAGGCGGACCATGGCGCGCGGAGCCCGCGCGCTAGTACCTTTGAGGTTTTCCAAAGGTTGTGGAGGATGTTAAGGAGAATACAATTTTCCGTCAATCGTCCCAGGTCCAGACAAATTTCTTGCGAGGCGGCAGAAACCCAAACATTAGAAGAAATCGCGCCGCCCGCTCCGGCGCCGACATCTAGGGCTATGTTTTCTTTCCCCCCAGGGCCGAACTTGTGCTCAGAAACGTGATTTACTTCCTCCAAACCGTACATCTGGCAATATAGAGCATTTCTATCGCCGAGATATCGCTCAACAGTTTCAAAAGAATCGTGAATAGAACCATGATTTACTGTTGCGTAACATAGCCGCATGACTTTCTATGATAAATCTAAAAATATTGGTTCATTGATTCCCTACAGGCTCTTGTTGTAATACCTGCAAATAGTCCCCCTTAAGAATATGCAATCATCTGTGTGCTGTGGATTTTAATCCTCGCGCTTCCACAGATCTTACAGCCCACAACCAAAAAAAATTGGAACATGGATAACTTTCGAACGCCGAGACATTAGCATAAAAGTGTGGTCGCAGATTGTTACAGCACAGGCGATCAACAATTGCAACAATCACGCACATTTAGTAAAGAATGAAGTCCACTTTCCCGTCAGCAATCTTCATCCACTACATTTGCTTGAATATTACCCACAAATTACAGTCTGTCGTCTTAAAGATGATTAAGACGTCTATTATCCTGAGAATTCCACGCCCCTGTACATCATCCCGCATGACGTTTTCCGTTTTACTCGACACCGCACATATGCTGCATTCTTCTCTTAGTTTTTATTTCTATACACGCGCCGCTTACCACATGTAAGGGTGCACGAGACGAGTTTATTTCACGCATTCATATGTACGGATTCATGTAAAAATGCCGTATGGACGCTCGATCATTGCTTGTCTCCTCCGTACAGTCTCGGTAATGTCCTTCTTATCCATCATACCATTAATATTTTCATCTTCCCATGCAGAAAACCACACGTACGGCAATGAAATGTGTACACAGATCAAGATGCCCATTACGTTAATGTTAGGCTCCAGAAAACGGTGATTGGATGGCTGCGTACAATTTTTCTTTTATCCCGCTCAGTCTGTCATAATTTTAATCTAGTATAGTCGCCTCCTTTCTAAGTACCAGTATGCGCAGGTCTTACTAACTGCAGACACGTTAACGGCTAACTCCTGTCTCCCATGAATTGTAGAATGAGAAAAAATTCCCTTCCAGTCTCTGTGTATTGCTTGCTCCATCCACAGCCCTGATGCACGTTATTGTCGTGATTGTTCCCATACAAAAATAATTTGTACACTTGATACACGAATTCCTGCTCCATCTAAGATAATTATAGAGGGTGGGTAAATGTTTGGAACGTATGTATGGATTATAAGCTCCACGCAATGGTATGCACTCGAATTTTCAAGAATGGCGCCGGCCTGTCCATCTTTCCCATCTTCTTATCGCACAATCTGAGGTATTTTGAAACCTACTCGTGTAAAGCGGCATAGAACTTCAGTATCCCTTACACTTGGTACATGTCTGCGTGCACATCCCCATCTGAGCATGTACGGCCCCAAAATACACCGCAGCCACAAAATGCTACAAGCGTATCACAAGGAGGATTTTCGGGTTTTATTCCCAAAGAAAAATAAACGCCGCGCACATGAGCAATAAAATAGCTGTTTTCACAGTGTGATTTTTCTAAACTATGAAAAATGCGTCCTTTATCCACTTATATATGTGGCCGGTGACGAGAAACCGTTATCGCGTGCCGTGATCCCTATCTGCTTCTAGATTGCCGCGCGGTGACGGTTGTATCCGACCATCTGGAATAGTGCTGCGTGCCTGTTCTTGATGATACCGTTCCCAAAGTTGATCAGGCAGCTTCGCACTAATAGATGAATCGAACATTAGCGACACAACACACTCGCCAACAGCGATCTTCTCCGCACTTACCGCGCAGATTAATTTATTCGACACCTGGAAGAGCGGAAGGGTCAAATTCGCATCTTTTTTTCTGCTCTTCATACGGATAATCCTGGACATTTCATGCTTCAGCTGGGACTTGCGGATTTTGTGAAGAATCCGTCCGTTAGCATAAAAATGAACCGGTGTCCGTGGTTTATATGCATGGAAGGAATATTTGATCCTTTCGGTTCAATGCGTTTGATAAAACTAAAGTGCGTGTGGAACTCATTCACTATAGTACCAGCGATGTTGACGCAGAGGGCGGCTGTGGGTTAGTCTCCAAAAAGAGTGATGTGTTCCACGAGCATACGAACATTCGAACGAGTCGGCCGTATGAATCCATTCATTCAAATCATCTTGACCACGCATGTCATTTGTCATCCATTAAAATTTCCATTAATGTTTTGTACGAGATACTTCTCCATGCAAGTTACCAAAATGTCTAACGGTAGCTCGACCATCGTCCTTTTATTTAATGTGGACCCTCACAACGCGTTCAGTATGTATTCCATTTCCTTTCAGCATGAGCGATCCGTTCGTGATACAGTGTTTCGTGAGCACCTACATCCATTTCTTCCAAACTGTGCGTCCGTCCTCTCCATGTTTTCCCGGACGGAGCAGTATGCTGTGATCGCCGAGATAAAGTTTCATGGCGTTTGTGAAACACAAAAGTTGATTTTTCTTCCTGCAGCTGTAGTTTTGAACCAGAAGAGAATACCGCACTGGTTATAATGTGTTTCAATCTAGAAGAAAGATTCCATAGCCGCCTGATTTGGTCTGTATTATGAAAATTCAGGTGGAGCATGCGTTCATGATTGATCTACTCGCATGCATGGACAGGTACAGTGGGTGGGTATCGGTACGTTTGCCGGGACTAGGCATCGATACAAGACAGCTCGTACGTTCAAACCCTAACATGCAAGATCTGACGTGTGCGTTTCAAAACATTCTTCGTTGAATTACAAAATCTCTTTCTCTTACCTCGGCTGCGTTAAAAATTGGACGAGGAGATTATCGCCCGTGCCTGGGATACATATTAACGATCTCAATAATTTACTCCAGTAATAACTCTTTACCGATGAATGGCACGCACTTGTGTACAATCATTTTTCGCTCTATGCTAATCATTTCTAGTGATTCGCGCATTGTGTGTTCGAATACATACGAAGGAAACCTGCATGTTTAAACATCAAGCTTGGCACACTCGGAAGGGGTTAACATACGAACAAATTCGTGCGCTGGTTTGTCTCAGTGATATTGAGTCTTCAATTTTGTCATCTTTGACACTCCGCGCGGTCCTTTCACATCACCCAAAAAGGTTTCGGAGCTTTTCAGAAGGCACCACCCGCGAACGTGGCGCAGCGTTTCGCTTCAAATGATTCTGTATTCACACGTTCTCTTTTTACTACTTTAGGCTACCATAGATTCCGCGAGGAACGCTTACCATTCAGTTGAGAACGCCACCCTACCACAAACAGTATAATTTGATACCATTATTTTTAGTATCCCGCCAAGCCGGGCCGGCAATCCTACCCCCTTCTTTTTCCTGAGAGGTGTTGTAAGGCCGAACAGCACCGTTGCCTACCACCTTGCAGATCCACGGTGGACCACCACAGCCCTAGGGGGTACCATACCGTTGTGCCGGCACACAGCATTATTCTATCGCTGCATGAAGGACAAGGCGAACCACTGTACGCGTGTGCAGTGGTGCATCACCGTACCCAAAGAAATGACACACAACTGCATGTAAATGTAGTGGTGGGTCACTACACGGGATGTGTTACTGACACCACTGGACATTCGTACAGAGGTGCATCACCGGGAAGGACATGGTGGTACACTATTGTACGGTCATACAGTAGTGTGCCACCTCATATGACATGGAGGCACACAATACACTGTTTTGTACCACTGTGTATGATGTGGTTGTACAAAACTTAACCGGTGTAGGGGTTTCTTCAGCACAGCAGTGCGAATCAGGGGCTATTTTACAGCTTTGTAGTGCAGGGGGTTACTGAAATGAAGTACTGAGTTAAAGTAGCCCGGTGACCGTCGCGATTCAATGTACGCTGTTGCGTACAGGTTTACGCGATGGGTAGTGGTACTTAAGCATTCGGGTCGTCAGCGGAAGTGCCGGACTACTTTAGGTAGCTGTCTTTCCCCTTTCTTTACCCGCAGTAATACACGTTTATGCACTTTTCTTCGCCTTCCGGCCACCTTCTCCCCCTCTCTCAAGCAATCCCTCTCACCCATTATGCAACGGGATTAGCAGCGTACGCTCCTAACCGTCTGGCTCAAGTCCCCACTGGAGGTATGACCAGTTGTAGCTGTGTGAGCACACACACGCCACTAGGCCCCTCCCCTTCTCCAGATGGCGAGTGGTCTCCCGATCCAACTCCCTCTTCAGTGACCTGCTCGGTCGTCTGCCGACGTCGAGCCAGCCCCGCGTGGTATCATAGCGCGCTCGCTATGATACTCAACTTTTCTCTCATATGAGAATGGAAGGCGGGCGGCGCTTTCAGTCATACAAAGAAACGTTTCCGATTGTTTTGCTTAAGAGGAGTTTAAGACTGGTTTTATATGCCCTGCGCCCGTTCCAGTTGGAACAGGAAACGGATCAGTTGAGCGCATGTACTGGCGCTCCAAATATTAGTCATAAAGCTACGCAAACATGATAGGAAACGTCTTCTTCAATCTTTTCAGGGCCGTCTCTGTACTTCTAATACTATTCCTCCAGTCCGCTATCGCCGTCCGGTGCGATTGATAGATCCGCGTAAAAGATTTTATTTTCGCCGTCGCAGATGCCCGCCCGTTGACTGGCGTACGAAAGAATCGTGAAACAAGGTTTGTCAAAGTTTCTGTCGTTGAAAAAAAAGGAATGTTTTCCACAACTGGGAAAATTCCGAGAAATGGAATGCACCCGTTCACTTTAACAGGATTTCCCATTCGGTTCTGGTTCCTTATCGCATGAATTCCTACTGGAATGTGCTGAACATAAAGGCGGAACCGAGAGTATTTTCCGTTTCTTTTTTACCAACAATATCGGCATTTTTTAATTTTCCATCAATAAAAGTGTGTGCTGTAGGTCAGTTATTTCGGGGTTCTTGAGAGCAGTAATTTCGAATTAATTTGAATGGCATTCATTCAAAGAATCCTAGAAATTTTTCGTCGATTCCGTTTGTGTAACCAACTGTCCATAATATCTCCTGCGTTGCGCCGTATACTAGCCTTTGGGATTGAAAAGGTACAGTTCATTAATCGTGCTGTACATAATCATATGAAAAACATCGGTTGAGAAGGGGGTCCTAACCAGCCCGGTGGGAGTGAATGATAGAAGTTATGTTATGATTAGTCAGAAGTTTCAAATAAGAAAACCAACGAGAATAATTTTGCCGCGTTGGTTTCCACCACGCCCTCTCGATAAACAGATCCAAAAAGGAGGCATATGGTGCTGGCAGAGCTACACTGGACTATTTTTAATTTCTACGCAGACAAGAACACCATGCTGCGTGTGCTTTATTGGTTCCATTTCATGCGGTGCGCGCGAATTTCTCAGAGGTCAAATATCGTAACAGTTTCACGGATGTACTGTACATCTTCCCGATGCAAACCTTCGTGCAATGCATGAAGTCAATGTTTTTCGAGCTACGCCATCTACACGAGAGGTTTAAAGGCGATAAAGAATGTTTGCGCACGCCGTGAAAGGCCGTGAAAATGCTTTACTTGGGTGCACAAGTAGTATTTTCAGTGATAGCCTCGTATCTTCTTAAAACATAACTGCAATAACTACCCCGGCGCCGCCCAGATAGTTTTAGAGCGATTCAGCCCGCAACAGCAGCAGATTTCAGGGCCGAAAAATTGGCCCAAAGGCAAACCACCTATATCTAACTACACATCGTACCCCAGCTCCTAATTTTTCCCTGGCTGGAAAAACCTCCAACCGGTTTCTAATCTCGCCGGCGTGGCGAATGTATTTAAGATATGGCGCAACTTGAGTAAGTGTCGACCACTACATTTCAAGCGATTTATCGGGCCTCAGTAGAGATCCAGCAGAATTCTTTCATTATACACTTTTCTCTTGTGTATGTGTAATGTTCCTCCTTCCCGTTTCAATTTCCTTCCAAGCGGGTGGTTATTCGCGACGTGCGAAGTTGAAGCGCATACCACCCTAAATGCAGCCTAGCGCTACGCCACAATTTTAACGCCCCTCACCGGTCTGAGTCTCGCCGCCCGTCTACGTAGCTCTGCCACACATTCTTGTTTTTTGTACGCGCGCTCCCGAGCTACTGTATCTTACTTCACTGGTCTCCAAATCTAGAATCAATTTTGGGGAAACCCCAATAAAATTGCGGTACGTAAAGGATCGCCCTCTACTTTTCTTTCCCCGTACTTCAAATGTGATAATAAAAAATATTGACAAGAGCAAAAAGTACAAGACGAATAGGAGAAAGTCAGGTATGAACAAAACGGAGAAGTGGTCTTACTTAGTGCCAGAAACAGCCCGGCAGGTAAAGAATAGAGACGTGCGGAACCTTGCTCTTTCAGATGCCGACAAGAAGAATAAATATGCTCAAGGAAGGTTTCCACACCTTCCTTCTAATCGATTCTTGGTTCTTTTCCGGGCTCTAAGGTATCTCCTACTAAACTCATGTGGTTGAAAAGGGGAACGCCCGCATCTATTCCGGCAGGACATGAATCACAATACAAGGTGGACCTGGCTTGGTCCTCAATAATTCAGAGCCTTTTGAGTCTTAATCAAACCACCTATGGTGTCGAGGCTCTTCTGCATGAGATTCAGAATGAGATGAGGCAAATATTGGACACTACTATTTTGTTGTGAGGGTCGATAGGAACGGAGTCCTACCAGGCCTAGAAGGCCGATATAGCGGTCCCAGTATAAACGAGATCTACATACAGGAGATGCAAAACCTTTTATTCGACGTTTAGGAATTCCAGAATGGAACTGTGGGAGCCGTTTTCTCGGTTGGGGCGAAAATTCAATACATTTTTAGCCTTCAGTCTAGAGTCGATATATTTAATAAAAAACTTGCAAAAAAAACTGCAAAA
>JAVCKV010571721.1:0-10005 GCA_032274145.1 Herpochondria borealis | reverse complement strand
TGGCCAAGACTTTACTCAAGCTCGAGAAAGATGGGTTCCAAATCAGCGAGAAGGATCCACTGCTGGTCATTAGTGTTTGCGATGGATGATGCTGACTCCATTGGATATTACAATGAGGGGAACTATGGTATCGCTGCTGCCACTGGTGGACACCTGGCAGGTCCAATTCCCCTTGCCGATCAACAGGGCCCGTGCGCGGTTGGGAACTTTCTAGATAGTTATGAAGGAGTCCGAGACTTGAGTGGAGGGGATAAGACGGTCCTCTTCTTCTCGAACTTTGGGCTCTTCCATACGGTTCGAGCAGAATTTGCGGCCAACCCTCAGTTCACCTGTATTGGTCCTATTTTGGCCACTAGGCTCGGCATCAATGTCGAAGATCCTCTGGTCACGTTCTTCACGCTAGACAACATATGATCTGTTCAATGAAACCATTTAGTTACGCGTAAAGCACTGCATGCCCCACGCACACAACACAAAAAACTCGGCCTAATAATGCAACATGGCTTTCATCTACCATCACCTGCGCTCGAATTTTTGGCATCCTTGGTCAGGTCTCCCGAGGCACAATTCTCTATTGTAATAATGAGAGTATTATAAAGAAAACTAATAGGACGGGCAACATCACTCCGACGGACAATAATAGCGAAAACAGCAATGGTTTAATAAATAAGCTGCCTCGATTGATTATTTTTGTATCATTCGGGACCTGCCATCGAGCAGCAACGTGATCGTCGACGCCAAGCTTGTTTCCCTCACTACCAGAAGCATGGCTCCCCGATATTTCGTGACCGGAATCCCAAGTTTCGACAACCGTCCACCTAATAAAAAAAACCCAAGGCCAGATTGCGACAGACAGAGAAATAGAAGTTTCCGAGATGCTCCTCGCTGAGCAGTATGGCAATGTTATCGTTCTGCCTGTTCGTGACTACGACAGACAAAGAAATCGAAGTTTCCAAAATGCTCCTTGCTGAATACGAGCATTATGGTGATATTATTGTGCTGCCTGTTCGTGATCATTACCGCGATCTAACCGAAAAGTTACTCGGCGTTCTAAGATACGGATTGGCGTATCGCGACGAAGAACATCAAGTTGTAAATTATACCGTCAAGCCCGATGACGACATGTGCGTCAACGTTCCAGCTTTTCGAGGGATGGCACTCAAACACGAAAAGGAACACCCCGAGAAGGAGAGCTTTACGCCAGAGTTTACCTTTGGAATGGAACCGAATATCAAATGATGAAAGGCCCCAACAGCACCGTTCATGGGTGGTCCCTTGTTGGGGCTTTCGCGAGGTATCGCAGAAACCATTGTAGGACCCGACTGGACGCGCAACGTTTTGCGCGCAGCCTATGGAACCAACAGCGATGACTGTAACTTCGGTAAGATGGTAGCGTTTGCGGAGGAAACGCACCCCGAAATCTCAGTATCAAGGGTAGAGAACCGGTCAGTTATACAATGCGAGCTTGACAAATCTGCGAACTTTGCAGATGTCATGAAGGGCTGCAGAACGCCTTGCTTAAAGAAGAAGACGCAAACTAATACCCACGAGGTGTGCCCAGACCCGTCGTACGACAGATTTACAACGACACGTTACAAGGTCACGACGACTACAATCGTCTCGTGATTGCCTACCGGCGACCACGCAACCTACGAGATGCACTGATGCGTACATGGCTCGAAGAGCACCGCATCTCAGACCTTATCAACACACGACAACCAAGTAAGCGACGCCCTCCGGCAAGCGCTGGGCGGAACCCGCCCAGCGCCGTCCCAAGTTTTACTTGCACGGACACGGGATTACTGTTACAGTCGCCAAAACGGCACTGTCGACACAAACCCGGAAACCGATATCATTTTTTACTAGACTAGCGGTTGAAACGCTGATGAAGTGAAACGGAAGCCTCTGTGGCCACTAAAAAGTAAGCTTCGGTTTATCAACCCCAACCATTAGAGTACTAGATTGTTAAGACTATCTAGACAATCCAAACGCCAGCAAGATCTGCCGATGGTGCATCATTTCTTCTCTGGGCGCGGCGTAGATTGCGCTGGTCATTGTTCACCTTCTGTTGTCTGGAATTTGCTGGTCTAGCTCTGACATTGTCATGTCTCTTTCCTCCAATGGGAGCAGTGCTCCCACTCTATGTCATCCTCATCGAACTTAATATTCGAATCTCAACCGAACCGAATTCCAATGAAGAAATAACTATCAAATATTCAAAACTCATACACTATCTCAGGGCATCGAGTAAAAGCACCTTCATCTGAGTGGAAAATTATCCTGCGATTTGGAGAGGTGAAATTGTATGAAGCAAGTATGAATCCAACTTTGAAGTTCTCATTGCGTACTCATGCGAAAAAGTCAGGAAATAAAATACATAGTTGAGTGCTTCTATTCATGAAAGCTCTGTTTCTGTTATAGCAATTCTTGCTAAGCCATGAATTTCTAAGTATTTCTCATCAGTTCCAATTCAATTTTTGCGCATTGGCTATTCTCTGATTTGTCAGACAAAGATATGTGAATGCATCATATACTATTGCTAAAAAAACTTAAGAACATTGTTGTATTTAAGACACTCTGTATCCAAAAAAAGCTCCGTAATAGGAAAACTCCGAGCTGTTGGTTTTCCTTGTCGATAGCTCGTCTCGGAATGTCTAGATCGTATGTTTTGCTTTCATTGTGTTTCTTTACGTCATAGAAAAGCCTAGTATATCAAAATCAGAGAAAGTACTGATTTCATTTGAAATGCCTTGCACCAATTTGATACAACGTTTCTCATTCATACCTATGCAAAAAACGATTAATCTTGGTTTGCAATATTCCAAAACGTCGGGCTTCATGAGCACAAATTGAAAGAAGAATTGTACATCTGAAGAACAATCAAGCATTTGGGCGTATATTGCTGGTGCTCTATTGTTTACCACCCGATATATTTTTACTCATCTCAGGTAACATTTCGATTGTCAGAGCTACTTATTCTATCTCCCACATCCAAATTTCTTCTTTTCTAATGAAATTCGGAAGCTAGTTACTTTTGATTTTATACAAATTCGTTTATCTAAATACTAGTTGACATGACTAAAAGTTTGTTGACCATTGAGAATGTAGCGGTGAGAAGAGATTTCCTCTTTGATAGGATCTATCCGAAGAAGACTCTCCATTATTTCATTGTACTTGTTTGATAGATAGACGAGCTTCATTGTCTCCGCTTCTATTTCGATTCAAGTCCAGCAAACAAATTGTGATCCAGCAGGGCAGTGCTTCATAAGCGCATCAATATACTTCCTTGGATTCTTGCGATGCCCAGTCTTGATTGCGATCACACTCTTGTCTCCCTGCGTCACAAGGTTCACCGCGCAATCAAACGCCCCAAACCATGAGTGGCCAAGCACGAGGCTGCTCTGTTTCGGTTCATCCTTGCGTCCAGCGCCCTTGATGAGTTTCACAAGTCTATGGGTGCAGGAAGCTGTAATACCCAGCGACACAGGCGGTTTCTGTCGCATCGCAATCTTCCCTTCTTGGAACTCCAAGGCAAGTCCAACACCAGTTTTGGGGCACACAGCAGACTTGAATCCGGTCCCCAACGGTTTGGGTTTTTGAAGAAGGTGAATTTGGGAGCTCTCATGCTTTCATGAAGATGCTGCTCGGGATGTTATAGCTACTATGGTCATTGTATCCGTTGACTCAGTCTCGAAATCGCCACCATTCGTCAGCTGTGGAGTTCTGTGCCAGGCTCACAGAAAGCATAGAACCGAGAGTAGCTGATGCACTTCATATTGCTTATCATATCTATAACCTTCCTTATCACCCTCCTTCTTTCCAGGAAGCATATGGATAAACATGTCCAAGGCCGTAGTCTCCGAAAGCTCGAGATCCACGGAAGCGACGTCTACCTCAAGCAATCTTCAATCCGATGACTATCAACTGTCTCGCGTTCACCGCCGGTCCCTTCACTCTCTTGATGGACAACTTCCACACCACCTCAAGAATACTTTCGAAGCTGCTTTGGCGGGAGGAGCATCATCAGCCACCTCAAATTCATGGTTCGTCTACCTCAAGCGACTGAATCTTTAGCGCAAGGGCTTTCAAGACTGAAATCATCATAGTCCGACTTTGAGCTGCATCCACTGGACTTGGAATTCAAGAAACTGAAACAGTAGTGAACTAAGTAAATTTATTCCAAATGCTATTTTGCCGCACCGTTGTTTATCGCTGTACCAGGTGAGGAGTAAGCCGGTTTGGAAATCAAAACCGCATTGGAAAAGTTAGCTAGTATCGCCTAACCTGACAAGTTCGGATGGTTAGACGTCGACGTAGTTAGTTGGGCCGGGTGGAAGATCTCCGGCTTCGTCAGTTGTTTTTGTCAATTGATGGATCACTGTCTGGTGGCTTAGGGTTGCATCCAAGTTTTTGGAGCGACACATAGCAGACCTGGCACGTACAGTAGACCTTTTTCAGTGTTTACAGTCCAATGGAATTGTCTGGTCTGGGGGAAAGGAGCTTGCTCTCTCTCTTGTCATTGAATGAACCTCTAGAGTGAGCCTTGGCTGCTGGTTGAAGTGGTTGAACTTGGTCTGCTTTGGACTCATCAGTACCACCGGTGTTGGTGTCACGTTTTGATTGGGACTGGTCAAACCTATGGAACCTTGGTCTGTGGCGGCATGCGCCAGACTTTCGTACATTTGTTGATTGCCAACTGAGGGGTGCCTGTTAAATCGAGAATTGTGATTTTTTTCATTGAACAGTGCATGAACTGGTACTGAACCTCTTGGCACATGATAGTGCATTCAGGAACAAAATACAAGTTTCAAGGTCTGCAACACGAAAGATTACAGATTTAGCGATTTGATCTAGGTGACAGCCTACCTGATCCGCTGCCTGTTGCGCTGTGCGCGTTTCGCTGTCCATCGCCATTGGGTCAGCTGGTTCGCCCGCGACTTCAAGGGCCGCGAGGACACGTTTCATACTTTTGCTCATGATCTACGACAGAGCAGAAACACGCGCTTCTTATCCACCCCGAAGAAGGCTGCCCACTCCAACAAATTGGATAACAAGGTCCGTTTACCGCCCATTCTAGCTCGGTCTCTTGATTGCCCTCATGTAGAGCTGGATGTGTCGCGATGCACCTGGCACTTGCTGACGGGCAGCGAACGTCTGCAGCGCATTCAGATCGAAAACAAGCGCCACCGTGCCGTGAAACGCCACATTAAGATCAAGCAGCGCCGCCTCTCCAATCTGATCAATGCAGTTCTGGTAAATTCCTACCAGGACTCGACAACGGGAAAGTTGCGCTATTATCAAGGCTACCACGACGTTGCCTGCATCTTTTTGGCGGTCCTCGAAAACAAGGTTAAGAAAGAGTCGGACGCACCCTGGAATGACGCTGATAACGCGGAAACCCAACTTTCCGTACCATTGGAGACGAAGATGCAGAGCATGGGGCTGGGAATATTGACGGCCGTTTTGGGCAGGGTTTCAGATTCCCACTTTCGCGTTTTTATGCAGTCTTCGTTTCTGCAGCTCAAAACTGTCGCTTGGTCGATTGTAGCAACGAGTTTCTCGATTTCAAAATACCACGCCTGTGGATACGAAGAAATTCTTGTCCTCGCTCTGGTTGGAGGCCGATCTAATTTGTTGCCAGGCGAAGAGTGGCTGGGTAGCCGTGGAGGCTCTTCGGGGAAGATTTGGCAACCGGTCGGTTGGACCTGGTTAGTCGAACGGAAACAGCGATTCAACACTCGATAAGCTCGGGCTTAACGATACGAATCAAGACTGTTAATCTCTTGTCGTATTGAGCCTAACACTGGTGTTAGGTAAGTCTCTGTACGAGTCGGAAACGCTGAGAGTGTCGACTTCGCGGTCACGCGGATGTGGAGTTAGGCTGGCGGTGCGCAATCGGCTTGCGAACGTAACGGATGAAAGGCTAGGGTGAGTAGACTACCTTTTGTCAATTCACTGATCACCACGGGGAAGTGATCAGTGTGAGCTCGGGATACGGAAGTGTAAACGAGGTTGGGGAAACAACAACTAAAAAGGGTAAGAAAACAAACTATGCGCCACAGACGAGCTGTGACGATTATCCTAGGCTATTGAACTGGTCAAGCTGAATATATCTCAGCCAATCGAATCGCCTCGATTGCAGTTGTATGCGGCATATACTACTAATCGTATGTGCATTTCTCCTCTTCTTAGAAACATGTAAATGGTAACGATAAGGGCACATCTCGTGTTCACTGGTAGCAAATATTCGGTCCTGGATTATGCGTGATTCATCTGTATTCTTGTTCAATGCATCCGACAGTTAGTCTTTGTAGACGTGAATCACCTCCATAGTGTTCGTATACTGTTGCGAGACAGTCGCCAAGTAAGTTCCGACTCCAACCGAGTTGATTGCAGGAAACCCTGGTCCAGGGTTAGCAATGCGTTCCAAGAGCTTCTTGGCAGCAACTGCAGCATCATGAACATTCACGAAAGGCCCGTACCCCCCCCCCCAAATCGGAACTGCTGGAACCGCACCACCAGCAAATGCGGGCATTGTCAATCCCTGATAGGCCGATAAAATACTGTAAGCTTCAACACCAACACCCAAAATGTTCACAGGGACGACCACATTTGCCGGTGGAGCACAAACAGCAAAGGACAGCGGATCTCCGTCCTGGAGAACTGCCCATCGGTTGTACGCGTCCTGCGTATGGAGCCCCGTCCCCGTACGATGATACTCAATCAAGGTCATTTCGCAGAGACCGTCATGGGTAGTTTCTACTTTCGCCCCAGCCTTCTTCATTTCGGAGCAAAGGGATTCTAGCGCACTTTCAGTGAGTGTAGGCGCAGGAGGCTACGTATTACAGTGTAAATAACATGGCATCGAAAAGAAAAAGAAAAAAGTCAGTGGATGATAAAAGCGCAGGCATGATGAATTGAGCCGAATAAATCAACGCAGTTGAGCCATTCGGAACCTGACGCCTGACATCGCTTCTTACCTGCTGCATGATGTAGGAAACACAAGAGTCGAAGAGGCGGTGATGAGCAAAGGATGGGTGAAGCAGCTTTGCTTGAGTATTGCAACGCAAAATTTGCGAGAACGACTTAACATGCACCAAGTTTACTTGCAAAGCAAAACCACAGTATTCGGCCAAAATTGGGTCCCGATTATGCGAACTTGTTTTGCGTTGCTGGAGCTGAGTGTGAATCAAACAAGTGTATCTCCACTCCAGCCACTGCAGCCATCAACAAACTGCCGAAAGCGTGCAAAGCAGATACGGATGCCTATGAAACCAATCGCGATCTCCATTCTAGTTTCCAATCCATCCCAGTGACTCAGTCTGATCTCGAAGAGGATGGGACTGCCGTTGTGTTCACGGACACATATGGTTCCTCCACTGAGCATCGAAACACTTGTAAGGGTCTTGGTGGGCGGTATGTTGAAATTGAAGCAACCGGGCAGTACACGGGGAACTCGCCAGATGGAGATCAAGTCCAGATTGAATTCACGGTAAAGAAGCGTCCACGCTGTTATGGGAGGACCTGTGGCAAGGCCGACGAACAAAACCTGTTCGAAGAGTGCACTCTTAGAAACACGGAGGCTCTTTACGATGACACCCAAGGGCAAGTTTTCGGAAACAGTGGAAACGATGGAGCAGTGTGGACTTGTGAAGGGACATCAACAACAACCTCGACTGAAGGGACATCAACAGCAACTTCATGCGACAGCCTCCCGTGCAAAGTAAGAGCCCTCTATGAGGACAGCACACCCGTTTGCCTTGGCGGCGTCCTTCTTGTTCTCGTCATCGTATCGATAATTTCGTACTTCCTTTGCTGCAAAAAGAAGAAAAAGAAGAAGAGCAAGAAAAACATGCTTTTTGCTACAGAATAGATGTACCTGCATTGCCGTGATGGAATCATCGGATCACCTCGTCGTATGAGGCGTTGCATAGTAACAGAGTACGGTAGAGCTATAGAAAGGATTCAAACTATAAAGAATGTTAACGAAATGGCGAGCTGGGTTCTGTTGCGTTGCTTCGTATGTTAGTCCCCGCACCACCACCCAAACGCACAAAAAGGGGCTCTTTTACTACCCACACACATATATACCACACATCTCATGCTGATCCCAACTTCCGTTCCCTCCTTTAGTATTCATTCATCCATTCATCCATCACATTACTACTACTCCTTCTTTTTATCCATACTCATCATGGCCGACAATCGTTCCACAAGCGGCGGATGAGAATAATGGTACATGCTGTACCATGGATCTGGACACATGGCTCCCAGATTCTCCAAATGAATTTTGCATAGACCCGACTGGAGGGTCTGGGAATACCCGAGGCCCACTGCAAAGGCATCGGCACCAAATTCATTGTAGCGGGAAAACATGGTGAGGAAAAAGGACAATAGCTTGTCGACGGGTGCCCAGATGGTTTGAAAGAATAGCAAGAGAGCAATAATGGTGGGCACGGAGCGATCCGCATCGTTAAAGCCAAAGGCGGCGTAGAGAGATTCCGAGGAATAAGCGAGGGAGAATCCGAAAAAGGCCGCTCCAAAGTAGATTTGGGTAATGGCAAAGTTACTCCACGTGTGTCCCAACTTCCAATGTCCCAGTTCGTGTCCCAAAATGGCCAGAATCTCTTCTTCTTCAACTTGTTCCATGAGGGTATCAAACAAGACAATGCGCTTGTTGCTGCCAAATCCAAACATGAATGCATTGGAATGAGCCGATCGCTTGGAACCGTCCATTACAAAGAGTTTGGTAAGTGGATACGCGAGCGTATCAGCCAGAGCGTAAATCTTGGTCTTGAGGGTTCCTTCGGGCAACTTTTCGTACTTGTTGAAGAGTGGCATGATCACCGTGGGGACCAAGGTCATCATAAAGACCGAAAAGCAAAACATGAATGCCCAGACGTAAATGTAAAAGTAGTCACCACCGAGTTTGATAATCTGCAACAAGAGGGCGACAAAGGGTCCTCCAATAATAAGCGTAAGGAGAGTCGATTTGACCTTGTCGGAGAAGAATAATCCCAAGGTTTGCTTGTTGAAGCCGTGTTTCTTTTCAATCGAAAAGGTCGAGTAGAGTTCAAAGGGAAGTGCTGTTACGGTTCCAATGACAGTCGTAATGGCCAAGAAAATGAGCGAGATCCTGATTTCATTATCTTGTTCGGTCCAACCAAAGTGTTTGTCTCCCAAAGTAACACTAGTATCCCACATGTAAGGGAGAAAGCCAATCAAGAGGAAGGAAACGGATTCAAAGGTATCGTAAGTGGAGGAGATCATACCAAAGGTGATCTTGTCCAATCCATAGGATTGAGCCTTGGTGAATTTAGATTCCAACTGAGTAAGAAGCGGTTCTTCTTCCTTATCGTCCTTCTTCTTGTCTCGTGCACGTTCAGAATCAATCTTCTGAACCGTTTTCTGCAACTCCTTGGGAAAGGTTGTAATCGTATAAGCCTCCTTCTGACGAGCATCCAAGTTTCCTTCCAAGGAATACACAAGAACCGTAAAGGCAATCGTAGCAGCCAATGCCCAATAGGCTAATACATCATCAGCGGCTTCTGCTTCTGCATTCTGAGTGTACCAAGGAGACCAAGGAAGTTCGAGCATCGCGTTCATCTTGAACAAATATTCTTCTATCTTTCGTGGATCAATAGGACACTTGCTGGATGACATGTACTTTCACTTGGAAGCAGTAAGTGTATTGTACGTGTATTCAATCTATTAGCAAACAACACAGTGAGAGTGCAAGCGACACTTTCAACTTGTACTACTGCGATCAAACGATGTTCAGTCTACTTTCAACTTGTATGCACAGCCAACAAATCCAATCCAACCAATCCGACCAATCTGGAATCACTTCGATGTCTTTCTTTTGCTGTATCTTCAGGATCTGTTCAGCTGGTAAATTAACGTTAAACAGACGTTTATGCTCGTTATAGGTACAGTATACGATATGTACAGTACACACTGGTGAGGGCTTCAACCGAGTAAATCACCTGCGGGACTCGTTGGGAC